>WOVY01007434.1:0-20795 GCA_013436015.1 Rhipicephalus annulatus
CGTAATTCTCGGAGGCGATTTTAACTTCCCGGATGTAGAATGGAAGTCCTTTAAACCCGTGTTAAACACAACGTCTTTCCTGTATACTACCTTTAGGGAGATGACTAATGGCCCATTCATTATTTCAATTTGTCGAAACGCCAACAAAATGGTGGTGACAGTGCAAACATTCTTGATTTATTTTTGTGCAGTGAACCGGATCTTGTATCCTCTGTTGTCACAGTCCCTGGTATCAGCGACCATGAAGTTGTTGTCACTAAAATGTCTTGTAGTGCTAAAACCGCCGCACTCAGGCACCCCGTAAAGTGTTCTCATATGAAAAAGGTGACTACCATCACTGTCGCGTGAACTGGATGCATTTTTTTTCCTGAGTTCCAATCGCATAGTTCATCGTTAGACATGAATGCGCAGTGGAATTTCTTCAAAACAAAGATAATGTCCTTGACCCAAACTTTCATTCCTTCGTGTATCATTTCGGCCAAGCGACGCAATGACAAACCATGGCTCAGTAGGGAACTACGGTCAAAGATAAATAGAAAGAATCGATTGTATCGAAAGTATTGCCAAGTGCCTGATCCTGCGTTGCTTTTAAAAATGAAAGAGATAGGAAAAATGGTGACAAAAGCTATGCGCAGAGCACAAGAAATGTACCTTTGTGATCTAGGCGAGAAACTTAAAACCAACCCCAAGGAAGTGTGGAAATACGTGAAAAATAAAAGTAATTTTAGACCCACTATTCCTGACATCATGGACGGGATAAATTACGAATCTAACACGGAAGCCAAAGCTCAGGGTTTCAATACATACTTTCAGTCTGTGTTCTCGCATCCAGTTAACACATGTAGTCTATGCCAGAATGATGGCTCGCTCCCGCAAATGAACGACATAGAAATTTCCGAACGCGGTGTCGTGCTCTTGTTGGAAAAAATAAATGTTCACTCTGCTCCTGGTCCTGACTGTATATCCAACTTCGTCTTGAAAAACTGCGCAGTGTCTATCGCCCCTTTTTTAACTCTCATGTACAAAACATCGCTTGAACAATGCGTTTACCGGCTGATTGGAAAAATGCCAACGTAACCCCAGTATATAAAAGCGGAGATAAAACAAAAAAGTGTAACTACAGGCCCATTTCTCTGACAAGCGTGTGCTACAAGACACTCGAACATATCATTTACACAAACTTAATGAATCATCTTCAAAGTAATAACTTCTTTTCCCCATTTCAAACACGGTTTCAGGGCGGGTTTCTCGTGCGATACACAACCGGTCGAGTTCACGCACGACATTGCAGCTTCTATTAACTCAGGCCTTCAGGTTGACTGTATAATTCTGGATTTCCAGAAGGCATTCGATTCCGTGTCACATGTGTTGTTGTTGAAAAAGCTTCATTGTCTAGGCATACCTAATGCCCTTCTCATGTGGATTGAGGCGTACCTTTCAGAAAGACAGCAGTGCGTGATTCTTGACGGTGTGTGCTCATCAAGCGTCGGTGTATTGTCAGGAGTGCCGCAAGGGTCAGTTTTGGGGCCCCTGCTTTTTCTTATTTTTATAAATGATATCTCCGACAATCTCTCTAGCCGTGTTCGATTGTATGCTGACGATTGCTGCATTTACAGTAACATTACCTCTGAAGCGGACACCGTTCAATTGCAGAATGACTTGAACTCCATAGTTTCTTGGTGTGATTCATGGAGAATGACACTAAATCTGTCGAAGTGTAATTAGTGAGGTTTACGAACAAAAAACAGCCTCGGATTTTAAATTACGTCATGGCCAGGGCTACCTTGCCGGTTGAAAACAGAATATAAATATCTAGGGGTCATTTTTTCTACCAACCTATCTTGGAACGCTCATATAAATTACTTAACATTAAAGGCTAGTCGAGTGCTAAATTTTTTGAGGCGCAATTTCAGACAGGCACCAACTAAGTTGAAAGAAACACTATACATATCCAATGTGCGTCCCATATTAGAATATGCCTGCAGTGCCTGGGACCCCTCAACAAAATCAAATATAGAAGCCTTGGAGCGTGTACAGGCACGCGCGGCACGCTTTGTGGCAAGCAATTATAACTTTACCATAAGATCAGCTGACATTCGTTCAGGATTGCAATGGCCTCTGTTAGCTGACCGGCGAAAATACCTACGACTGTCCCTATTTTACAGCATATTAATGAACAAACAGGCATCGACAAGGATCAGTATATAAGGCCACCTACCTATGTGTCACCCCGTACTGACCATTCTTTAAAACTGCGTGAATACACTTCCAGGATCAACGCATTCAAATACGCCTTTTTTCTAAGAACCACGCATGAGTGGAACGGCTTGCCAGAGGAAATTGTCTCTGCGCCTCCCTTAACTTTTGTTAAAAATTTGCACAATTTTTTGTTGAACTAATCATTACTGTACATTTCTGATGCGTTCCGTACTAATTATTTTCTTTTGTTTTTATTGCCCTGTGTTACCAATAGCACTCTTCTCTTTCAACGTTTTGCTTTGTATTTGCAATTTGATGCCTTATTTATGACAGTGTTGTTTCACTTTGTTGTTTTCACTTTGTTATGACTATATTCTTTCAAACGATACAGCCTTTTATCCGCAACCATCTTTTTCGGTATATCGACTGTACTGTATTCTTTTGCTTGTTCTCCCCCCTACAATAATGCCCGTAAGGGCGATGTAGGTACATGTATAAATAAATAAATATAAATGTAATGTCTCTTGCTCTAGCCGGGATGCAGTGTGCGACCTGTCACTTGTTAACCACGGCTGCCGTGGTGTGGGTGTGCTGGGGTCCGGGGGCATCCACAAAGAAGGCATCTTCACAATCTGAATATCTGTTACATACTTGGATCTTGTAGCTCGCCTGTTTTTGTGATGCAAGGGGTGCTTATTGAGTGACAAAGACCAAATATAGACTTCTTTTGCTATTGTTGTGGTTTTGATAGTTTACTGGATTTCTGTTTTCGTGAGCAGCAGCATAGGGAAAGTCATGAAAGGTATGTCGAAACACATCAAACACCGAAAGGCGTGCAAAACGATGCTTTCGAAAAAATAGCCCGTACGCTCCATTCGTCTGAAAACAGGTCAAACGCAGCAACACGTGACACACATCGCTTTCGAAAAAAAAAGACAGTGAAAAGAAAGAGTTCACACACGCTATTCACCAGCCCCACAACTTAGCAGTACACTTCCACGTTTTGAGTCATTAGAGACACATTTTGAAGTCATTACTAATGAATAAATGTCATGCCCTCAATAACGTTGTTTATGTTTTACCACTTGCATATAATTAGGCTGATTCTCACTTGGCTGCTACTAACCAAACTCTACGCTACTAAATGAAGCATGTTCTTTATTATTTTTCCAGGTCTATGACTTTCACACATTTGGAGATACCGCAGATAAATAAGTCCTAAATACTGCAAAAATGTTGAAGACAAGTGAATTTTTGTACCTACCAACTTTTTGTTTTACGCCTATGAAACAATCTTTTTTGTTTTTTTTGGGGGGGCAGGGGGGCGAATTGCGCATGCTTGCACCAGCGAATAATGCATCATGCCACATGGTTACGCTGGCACTGACAATAGGACATGAATATGCTGGCCCATGTCAGTGCTCACGCCACTATTATTGAGGTAAAATATCCATGTTTTCAGTGCAGTGATCGATGTTGGTAATAAAAAAAGTCCCAATTTCGCCAAAAGAGCGAAGCATCGAATTCGATAACAACATGTTTGCAATGTTTTACGAAGTAAGGCTAGCGTTTTTAGAAGAAATGTCAATTTTAGTAAGTGTGCGCTTGTTAAGTAACGAAGTTCCCTGCGGCGCGATCACTGTACATGGCCCCAACAAGGCTCGCACGTAGTGACGGCGTTGACGAAAAACGCCAACCGTGGGCAGCGCATGCTGGTACTAAGGGCTATACGTCGTGTCCCGCCGATAATGGCAGTTTGTTACGTATAGAGCGAATCTATATGTTGACTGCCGCTCCGGGTACACTTTTAGCACCGTTTTTCGATGTTGAGAGAAGAGGCTGTAGAAGCTCCGCCTGCTGTGAAGGCAAGACCCGCGCGTTGATCGTTGCCGCTATAGCAACAACCATAAACGCACCCCCCTCCCCCCCACTCTTCTTGGTCGCTCATAAGATAAGATATTCACACCCAGAAAGAGGAGGTTAGAGTACCTTTTCCGGTATATATATATATATATATATATATATATATATATATATATATATATATATATATATATATATATATATATATATATGCATTACTGTCTGTTAGATCTCATTAATATTATGTTAAACACGGAAAAACGAGCTCTTAGGTATACACTTCTTTCCCTTAATTATATATATATATATATTAATGAGATCTAACAGACAGTAATGCCAAGGAATGTACAGGGGAAGTTATTAAAACATATAGAATGTAAATAAGAAGAAAGAAAAAGTGGATGAAAAACTTACCAACTGTGAGCAGGAATCGAACCTACGATCTTCGAATTACGCGTTCGAGAGCATCGTTCGAGAGCATCGTTCGAGAGCATTTAATAACTTCCCCTGTACATTCCTTGGCATTACTGTCTGTTAGATCTCATTAATATTGTGTTAAAACACGGAAAAAACGAGCCCTTAGGTACACACTTCTTTCCTTTATTTTATATATATATATATATATATATATCTAATACGTGCCAATTCTAATAATATCTAATACGTGCCAATTCACTATTAAATAATGATACGCGTGTTCAGCTGTATATGCACTATAGCCACGTACCTTGGGTGATATATAATCTTGTTTCTTAAACTACTGATAATGACTTAGCCGTGTGATACCCAAAGAAGCGGCTTATATATGGGCCCTGTGTGCCATGTGTAACCATTCACTCCGACGAAGGCAGGCCCCACCTGCCGAAACGTTAGTAAAACTAGTGTTTTTTTCGCACGTTTGTCGACCCTCTTTTTCTACCGTATATATATATATATATATATATATATATATATATATATATATATATATATATATATATATATCTATATATATATCTATATATGCGATGTTGAAACACTCCCCCTCCTCATACGCATCGCCCCGATGCGTCAGGCAGTGAATACATTCCTGGTAGGCGTCACTAGTTTTCCGATGATCTGTCATAGTAAGGCTACATCTACAACCTCTGTAGGGTTGCGGCGTTTTGAGCTCCTGTGTATAGGGGATCTGACTTGGTACAATACATCGCTTACACGATGGAGTACTTCGTAAGGCCCGAAGTATCGGCTAAGAAGTTTTCAGACAGTCCACGGCGTCGCACTCGGGTTCTTATTCATACTTTGTCACCGGGCTGATAATGCGCTTCGGTACGACGCTGACTGCACCGGTAGGAGTCGATACGCTGTTGGCGGCGTATTCTGTATCTCGCTATCTGTCATGCTTCCTCGGCTCTTTGCAAGAAGTCGTCTAGGACGGGTGGATTGGTGCTTTCGTAATTCAGTGGTAACATGACATCCAGTGAAGTGGTGAATGTTTGGCCGAATACAAGTTCGAATGGTGTCACTCGCGTTGTTTCTTGAACGGCTGTATCACATGCGAACATGATGTAGAGCAATATTTCATCCCACAGTTTATGTTCGACGTAGACATACATTGAAAGCATATCAGTCAGATTTATGTTCAGTCACTCCGTGAGGCCATTTGTTTGAGTATGGTATCCCATAGTTTCTTCTCTGGTCTGTATGGGTCATGCGCATCAGATATTTCATTAGGTCTGCAGTAAAAGCTGTGCCACGATCTGTAATTACGACGCTGTGTGCACCATGCCTGAGGACTATGTTGTTGATGAAGAACTTGACAACTTCAAGAGCTGTACCACTGTACAGCGAGTCAGTCTAAGCGTAACCACTGAGATAGTCCATGGCTACGACTATCCACTTCTTGCGTGCAGTCGATGTCGAAAACGGGCCTTGGAGATCCATACGAACTTGTTGGAATGGGGCATCTGGCCGTTCTACTGGCTGAAGGAGGCCTGCTGGTTTCACGGATGCAGTTTTGCGTTTTTGACACTCACGGCAAGTTTTCACATAGTGCTGAACCGATGCTAACAGCTTTGGCCAGTAGTACTTCAGATGAATCCTGGCGAATCTACGGCTGACACCCATATGTCCAGATATTGGCTCATCATGACATGCGTGCAGAATCTCATTTCGTAAAGGTGCAGGTACAACGAGTAAAAACTTGTCACCATTGGGCTCAAAGTTTCTCTTGTAAAGGACCCCTTCTCAAAGACAGAACAAAGGGAGCCCTCTGGGGAAAGTGCGCGGGACTTGAACATTGAGTCCTTAGAGACGCTGATAAGCGGCAGTAAATCGGGGTCATTTTGTTGTTGTTGAGCGATTTCTGATGTCTGGACGACGCCTAGAACTGAGAAGTCTTCTTCCTCCGGCTCACTTGTTTCCACTGGTGCGCGTGACAGGCAGTAGGCAATCGCTGTGCTTTTTCCCAGATTTGTATACCACGGTAATATCGTACTCTTGTAGCCTAAGGCTCCATCTTGCTAGTCTGCCAGAGAGATCCTTAAGATTCGCCAGCAAACACAGGCAATGGTTGTCACTTACTGCTCGGAATGGTCTATTGTAGAGGTACGGTCAAAATTTAATTCTAGCTCAAATGACTGCGAGGCATTCTTTTTCGATTGCAGAGTAGTTTGTCTCAGCTTACTAAAGCTTGTGGCTGGCATACGCTACCACTTTTTCTTGGCCATTTTGCCGCTAGACTAGAATGGCTCCGAGGCCAACGTTACTAGCATCAGTGTGAACTTCAGTTTTGGAAGTCTCATCGAAGTGGGCGAGGATTTGAGAGGCTTGCAGGCGTGTTCTTAACTCATGAAATGCTTCCTGTTGCTCACTTTCCCAAAGAAAGAGGCACGTCGTCTTTTGTTAAATTAGTAAGTGGTTCAGCAATGTTCGAAAAATTTTCCACCAATCGCCGATAGCACGCGCATAAACCCAGGAAGCGACGTACTGACTTTTTGTCTCTGGGTACCGGAACTTCGCAATAGCAGCTGTCTTTTTGAGATCTGGACGAACGCCTTCGGAGCTGACGACGTGTCCGAGGAATCGCAGCTCTTCAAAACAGAAGTGGCATTTTTTCTGGCTTGATGGTCAAGTCTGCTGAACGAATGGCTTCTAATACTGTGCGGAGTCACTCTAGATGTTGGTCAAGTGTAGCGGAATATACGACATCCTCCAAGTATACCAAGCAGGACTGCCATTTCAGTCCCGCGAGGAAAGCGTCCATCATTCTCTCAAACGTCGCTGGCGCTGTGCACAGGCCAATTGGAAGCGTTTTAAATTCGTAGAAGCCGTCTGGAGTAATGTATGCCATCTTGTCACGGTCGGCCTCATCCACCTCAATTTGCCAATATTCGCTCTTGAGATCAAGGGCTCGAGGAGAAGTATTTGCACTCCGTAGTCGATCGAGTGTATCGTCGATACGCGGAAGAGCGTATACATCACGTTTGGTTACGCTGTTGAGATGCCGATACTCTACGCAGAATCAAAGGGTGTTGTCTTTTTTAACAAGCACTACGGGAGATGCCCGTGGACTGCTGGAAGGCTATCACGTCACCTGAAAGCATCTCCTCCACTTGTTTCTTGATGACGTCTCTTTCCTTTTGTGATACTTGATATGGGTGCTAGCTAGCAAATCGGTCTCGTGGCTTCTTCTGTTATAATCCTGTGTTTTGCAATAGCCGTGCGTCGCCCCTTAGAGGACGTTAAAACGCAGTCCGATAATTCTTTTATAAGGGCAAACCATCTTTTCTTTTGGCATTCTGGGGGCCTATGGTTGACGTTAACTGATGCGTCGACGCTGCAGGTCTCTTGCGGGGTGGTTGGCGATGTCGCCAAGCTGCATAGTTCGGTCGCCATGCAGGACTCGTGGGAATAAGCGGTAGCCATACCTTGCGCGATGTGCGGACATTCATTCCAAAAATTCGTAAGGAGCACAACTGAGCGGCCATTCGTTAAGTGAACAACACCCCTGGCCACGCAAATTCCTTTGTTTAAAAAGATCCCTACATTTTCATCTGCTATTCCTTCGTGGTCACACAGGTCACAAAATGCCTTATTTTCGACAAGCACCATTACACTACAGCAAGTGGTCATGTGACGTCATCATCAACAACGCTCAGAGCAGTACGACGTCGCTTTTCCGATTCCCCCACGGACATAGCTTGTTCAGTCGAAAAACGTTACACTGGATCTGCGCAGATTTTTTATGGCTTCATTGGCTTGGAGAAAATGCATTCCTAATATAAGCTCCCTTGAACAGTCCGGCAGTACGTTGAAGTCAGCAACTTACGTAAAGTCTCTTATTTCGAGCCTAGAGGCGCATCTGCCAGGTGGCGTAATAGTGTGGCCACCTGTAGTGCGTATCTGTGCCACACTTCATTTCGTCACAACCTTTTTCAGTTTCTTTGCCAATTGGTGATTCATTATAAATAATCAGCGCCGGTGCCAACCGGCGCTGATTCAGCTCGTATCTGTCAATTTTAACAGCAAATCTGAAGTAACCTTCTTACTGCTGCGCTTATATTCTGTAAACATCGCATCGTCACCTTGAAACCGTCATGGGGGATCTTCGCAACTGTAGTTATCAGCGGCCTCACCTCCACAGGTCATTTGCTTCTGTTTTCGCGGGTGTGGACTTGTAGAGCGGTGCCCAGGCCGTGTGGAAGAAGCACGTGGGCTCGGTGAGCAGTAACGCCTGGGTGACGGTGATCATGGCTGATGTTGGCGTGAAGTGAGTGGGCTCTGGCGCGTAGACAGGTACTCTTCAATCACTGCTGGCCGTTTACCGTTTTGAGGGCATTATGCGTACAACATAAATCCCTTTAATCCTTCCTGTCGGTAAGGGCAGAACATATACAGGTGACCTGCTTCCCCGCAATGAACGCACAAAGGCCTGCGCTCATGGTCACGCCAGATGTCACTTTTACGGGGCCTTTGATCCACGTAGCGAGCTACACTACGGGCGCGTGGCAGGTAGGTAGCCGTCGGTTCCAGTGGACGAGGTGCGCCGCGAACCGTCTGTGGGTAAGGAGCGGCTATCGCAACTGCTGCATTGCTGTGCGCAGCGGATTGTCGGAGTACTTATCGGAGGCTCGCGTATTATCTGCCACAGTTCATCTCGTACTACGTCGACAACAGACAGTGTTGCTGTAGTGTGAGGTGCTTGCAACTTACTGAACTCTTCCCTGGTCACCGATCTGATGAGTTCTCGCAGGGCGTCCAGTCCCTTCGCTGGCCTCCATAGAAGAAAGTGAGAGGTGCGTTGCTTATGTCCCTATTGTACTGTCGAGCTCACTGTTCTAGCGTTTTCTCGGTGGCTGTCGCTTCCGTATGAAACTCCGCAACTGTTCGTGGTGGGTTATAGACGAGAACCGCTTATAGCTCTTGCTTCACCCCACGCATGAGGTGGCGCAGCTTCTTATCTTCAGTCATATGGGAATCTGCACGATTGAGCGGGCGGATCATATCCTCGGTGTATATAGCGACACTTCCGTTGGTGAGTTGGTTTCTGGTTTTTAAGCGCAGCCTGCGCCTTTCCTTTGCGATCCGTGCTGGCATAAGTAGCCAGAGCTTATCGCCGAAATTCACCCCAGGTAGTAAAGAAGGTTTGATGGTTCTCATGCCACGTCTTTGCAAAGTACTCCAAAGCAAACTATACGCGGCCGAGCTTCTCTCTATCGTCCCAACCGTTCAAACTTGCCACTCTCTCAAAAAAGGTTCAGCCAATCTTCTGCTCTTTATACGAGTCGCCATGAAATACTGGTGGCTGGTGAGGCTGATTCATCACCACGCCTGCCGGTGTTACCTGGATTGTCATGGCGGTGGCGTCCATTGACTGAGTTCACCTCAGTGTGAAGTGGAGTGAACTGAATTCTGGTGAGTCACTCCAAAGACGGTCACTGGTCCTCTGATGCACAGGTGTCAGCTCCACAAGATCAACTCGCTGGTGGTCTGGGCTCCGCTGTCTTGCGTTCGTAGAGCTTCGATTCATTACCCAGCACGTCCCCCAGAAATGGAGCAATGTTGAAGGACTCGGGGCTATATTAAAACGCATTTATTAAAAGGGCGAACCTGTGCCCACAAATCAAAGTGACTATGGTCGTGTCAGTCGAACACCAAAGATGTCCTTTCGCTGCCTTCTTCTTCATTTCCCCAGAGAAGTCACGAACGCGTGGCGCACATCAGCTGGGTCCACCTGGCTGCTCGGTGCCATCATCGTCTCTGCGCAACACAAGATGGCGCGAAGGTGTCCCAGTGCGCGCAGTGATGGGCGCGTTGTATAAATCTGGGCAAAATGTCCCAGCTACATATATATACACACACACACACACACACATATATATATATATATATATATATAGTATTTTTTTATCTACAATAATTACAAGCCTACAAGTTATAGGGAGGGAACGAGGGCAACTGCTGAAACTTTGTTGGTTGTCATTTCGTGACCAAGTATCATCACACCACGCTGAAGCCCAATGCCTTGCAGCTCCCACAGACAAAAGCGCCAGAAATCCCTGCAGTGTTTTCGTGGAAAACCTAATGTGCAAACCAGAGCTAAATAAAGGTAATAAATACAACGGTAGAAAATTAAGAATAACAGAAGGTAATACAATGCGAATAAGTGAAATATAAAACAACACAAAGTAAGACTGCATGCTATCGAAAAAATGGTGAAGTTAGGGACAAATAAAAAACGAAGAAGCATGTGCAGAGAGGGGAAGAAAGTAAAGAATGGTTTGAAAAGCTTGAATAAGAAAACGGCGACGAAAAATGACCAAATAAAGCAAGAAGAAAAACAACATATACAAAAAAAGAAAGAAAGGGAAAAAATGTTGAGTAATAGAGGATGCCACCAATCTGCGATTTTTGGTGAACCTTGGTCCCACAAGTGCAAATGTGTGGCGAATTTTTAAAGAAGGATATGCCAATTTTATGGCAGGGCACTTCTTTCCAAAATATTGGCCCTAAAATGGAGTATTGCGTCCCAAATATAAAAGATTGCTATTTTAAATAACAGGAAGTAAAGTGAAGTTAAATCAACTTGACAAACCAGAACAACCGACTGACAGTGCACCATTGTGACATGCCCTTTGACAAAAGGCAGCGATGTGGGCTGCCCGAAAGTTCGTGTTTTCACTATCACACTGCCGGAAAACCGGGAAATGAACACTCGCCCCACAGCGACATTAGGCTTGAGTTCATAGGTTGGGACAACAACCACTGCTGTCGTGGTGCAGCCGACAATTAAATGAGTACCCGACAGGCCTTGCATGCCCAGCATTTTAAGTCAATGAGTGGATTCACGTTCTTAATGTTATCACCGAATCCGATCACTCAGTTATGAACACTGTTCCCGTGGTGGAGGAGTGGTTACGGTGTTGAGCTGGGGACGCGAAGGTCATGGGTTCGATACCATCCCTGGTGGTCGCATTTCTGTTGAGGTGAAATGCTTGCGGCCCATATAACTGTGTGATGTCAGTCCACCTTGAACAGCACGAGATGTCGAAATTCCAGGAGCTCTCCGCTACACTCTAAGGCAAAATTACCCGAAAAAGAGTAACGGCGTCCAATAGGCGCGCGCGATGAACAGATAGACAGTTGAGGGTCAACCACAGAGGGAAGCGTGCTGCGCAAAACCACTTAGTCTCCAAACACGCTCCAAAGAGATGAATCGCCCGGGCATGGTAGGCAGCGCGAAAAGTGTCACCAAGGTGACCCCCCGCCTTCTCTTCTCTTCTCCTCCTCTGCTGGCTCCTTCTTTCCCCGTATTTTGCCGGCGACGGTCGGCGTTGCGGCGCGCTGGGAGTGCTCAACCACGGCCGCATAGATTCGATGATCTAAGAGTTACGATGTGGTGCTTGTGTGTACGCTTGGATGAGCGTGGGCTGCTGCTTTGGCGTTTCGCTGCACCCACTAAGTCTGGAGCAAGTCTCGCCACGTCACCACGCCGCGCCGTATATTTCTGGATTCAAGATAGTCACGACAAATACACGACAGCAACAGTTGAAAAGGCCAATATGGCGGCCGAGAAGACAACAGGCCTATGGGATATATACTTCAGTCCGACTAAGGGCAGGAAAACGCGCTGGAGTCTAAGGCAAATAGGTTATCATTCTTTATTCTACTCTACTTGTTGCGTGTGCGATACTGTTCGCGCTTGCCGGCAACGTGCTGAGTCGTATTGTATGTCGCACGTACGAAATGCATGGCGAAGATAAGCTTCGGCGTCTGCAATGCGCCTGTGCTTTGCGACTGCCCAGAAATTGGGCGCCATTGCCGCCGGCCTCCCGTACGCTCGCTCACCGAGTGCTCGTCTGTCTTCGACGCCGCGATGAGCTCCGGGCTGATGATATTGGGCTGAGACCTTGTCGCTGTGTTGGGAGTCGTCGAAAACACGTTGCGGGTTCTCGTAAAGAGCTCGGTTGTAGTATGTCGCGCACTGTAAGTGCACCATTACATGCTGGCGGGGCTTTCGCTAGCGTCGGAACTCACTGAAAATTGGTCGCCATTACAGTTGGCTTTCCCGTCAGTCGGTCGCAAGCAGCACGGCGCCGTCCATTAGGCCGCGGCGGCGGACTCGCGTTTGCGCGCTGCACTCGCTCGAGTTTGTGGAAAAGGACCGCATTACCGTCGATTTCTTCGGCGATAGGTCCAAACCAGCTCGGAACTGTTCGCAGCGGCGGCCAAGCGTACGCTCCCTCTCCTGTTCGAAGTTCGCTGGCGGCTGACTCCGCGTGCAGCGCCGTGTTTGCTCTCGCAATCGCTTGCTCGAGCTGAACGACGTCGCTCGCTTTGGACTCGCCGACTTGTGTGTGGCACGGTGGTTCATGGAGCTGTGGCTGCGGCCGCCGCTCCTAAGTTGTTGCGCTACGGCGATCGAAATGAGTCTTTGACGATGTGTGACATCACGGTGAAATTATTAGCATGTATTATCTCACTTATGTTTTCATTTCACCTTGCACGTATTTCTCTTACGCAATTGTATTCATTCTCTCTCACGTGTGAATCACTATTTTACATACTTATTGTGCAGCTGTGTGCATACACCATGCTGAAGACTGTGTGAGCTGGCGTCTGCGATGCCTGTCATCCATCTCTTTCGTCAAAGCAGCTTCACAAGGAATGTGTGAGATGTGAAGGTAAACTTATTTGTATGTCATATTTTAACGCTTGGTTTTATAATAACGTGCACGTACTTGTCATATGCGTGCATCTTCATTTTCTGTCACGCGTGTCTCACTATTTTTACTATCTTATTGTACGTACAGCCATGGGAACGCAACAGGCCAAAGGCTGCGTGCGCTGGCGTCTGCAATGTCTGTCATCTATTGCTTCCGTCGGAGGAGCTTCCCAAGGAGTGAACAAGATTTCACAACAAGACTGGACCTGTACACTTCACCATGAATTCACTTAAAAAAATGGAGAAACTTCATGTGTATGTAGAAAAATAAAAGATTTCGATGTCTCACTTTCGTCTTTCGTTGTTGCCGTGACTGCGAAAGCAGTTACAAATAGGTGGCTAACTACTTTTTTGCGTGTTCTTTTCTGCGCAATTTTTTGCTTACTGCACAGGAAAAACAGGCGAAAAAAAGTGTTAGGCCTGGCGGAAAATGTTTGAACTAGGGACAGACAGCTCATCCGATTAGAGCATTTGAGTGGATCAACCGTTCGTCCGGCAAGGTGCAACTGTGAAGACTAACGGTTTCCCAGTAAGGTGTAAGTGTGGCGGATTAACAGTTTCCCTATAAGGTGACCAGTAAGGTGTAAGTGTGGCGGATTAACAGTTGCCCTATAAGGTGAAAATGTCCGGACTAAATGTTAGTTTCTTGTGGTGAATTGTGGGACTAACGGTTACTCACTACGTGTTAAATGTGAGGACTAAATGTTAGCCACTTGAGCTCGTTTGTAGGGACTAACTGTTAGACGCGGTGCTGTTAGTCCTTAAAAATGATTATTGGTTGTGGGAGCCCCATTAGTCCCCAAAAAAGAGGAACCACACACCTTTTTAAAACCATTTCGCCTTAAAGTGTATGGCGTCTCCCATCATCTTGTCGTGGTTCCGGGACGTAAAATCCCGATATATTACGAAATATTATACTATCGGTAACATATAGGCGTGCTCAACCTACTACTAAATATCGATACCAAGAAGGCCCCCGGTCCTGACAACATGTCAAACATCTTCCTTAAAAGGTATGCAGAATGGGTTGCTAAATATATATGTGTATATTTCAATAAATCACTGCAATCATGCACTATCCCTGCAGTATCGAAAACCGCTAAAATTATACCAATACACAAAGCAGGCAGCAAAACCGTGGTTACAAATTACAGGCCAATATCACTAACTTGCTCTGTGTGTAAAACGATAGAACATACGATATTGAAACACACAAGTATTTACCTAAAAAAAATCATATCCTGTCTCCTGAAAAACGGTTTCCAAAAAGGCCTCTCAACGGTTACTCAACTTTTAGAATTATTACGCGATGCAGCCCAGTCCATTGATAGCCATGAACAAAATTACCTCATCTTCTTAGATTTTTCAAAAGCATTTGAACGTGTTTCTCATACAAAATTATGAAGTAAATTAGAAGGTACTCTGCAGATAGTGTCATTGTTCTCTGTATGAAAGATTAACCAAACGCTCACAATTTGTACAGTTACAGGACACCACCTCTAGAATAACAGCAGTCACGTCAGGCGTGTCACAGGGCAGCGTCTTAGCACCAATATTCACAATATTCATTAATGATTTGCCCCTCTCAACTAAAGTAAAACAAGGGCTCTTTGCAGATTACTGTGTACTTTACAGGAAAATTAATACTTCTATGGATCACCTAATTCCTAAATGAGCACTAGAAGATGTACACACGTGGGGCAAAAAATGGCAAATGTCCATTAGTATTGGTAAATGTGTTTCCATAAAATTACCCACAGAAAACACAGGTCCAACTTTTCTTACACTATTGACAACTGCCCCTTAGCCGCAGTCTCTAGCCCCAAATATCTAGAAATAACAATTTCAAAGGACCTGAGACGGGATACCCATATGTTAATAGTACAAGCACAGCCCTCAATGACCACTTATATTAAAAAGACTTCTTAAATACGCACCACCAAATACCAAACTAATAGCTTATACTACCCTCATCAGATCTGTATTAGAATATGCCAGCCTTGTTTGGTTCCGGTATATTCATCCACAAATTAATAAATAGAAGCGGTTGAAAGAAAAGCAATAAGATCATTTTTAACAACTATAGACTGACAGACTCACCGACGCACCTACACAAACTGGTAGCTGTTCTGTGCAAAATATACTCAAAAACGCTGGGAGTTATACCACTACATCAAAACAAAACTAACAAGACTAAAACTACTGTTTCAACTACTCCACGACATAATAAAGCTAGATACTCCAAGGCATATACCTTTTTTTTCACGCAGACCAACCCGTCATAATCATCCCCATACTGATGTAGAATACTCTTTTTACACTAATTGCTATAAATACTCATTTTTCTAACCCATAAAGATTAGGATTCATTCAAACCCGCCTTAACCACTGAATCATCCATAAACTTGTTTACAGCTGCGATTGAAAGCGAATTGCTTGCCTCGCAAATCGCTCTAACGACATCACATCATCAGTAAACCCAATAAACGACGAGTCAGTGTCATGTTACTATTACAAAAGTTTTGCTTTTTTATGATCGTTGTATTTCAAGTGACCTGTTTTTTTATTAGTTTATTGTTCATAAAATTGTTTGAATAAGTTGTTCAATAAAAATGTCTGCTTGTAGTCCCTACCCCATATTACAAATGCATGCAATATTTTTTTGCAGTCGTTTTTAATGATAACCTAACTCATGATTTTGCTATTACTAAAATTGTTTGATTGTGTGTTCCTATATAGGCAATGTATAGTCTATGATTTGTATGTCATTTTGTAATTCTGGCTTTTCCTTGTGTTTTCCGTCATTATGACTTTGTGTAACTAAATATTCGCTTTCCTACGCACTCTCTGCAACAATCTCTGATGAGATTGGTAGTATTGTAAATGAATAAATAGTATTGTTATGTCATTACACAAAGTCCTACGGTATCGTTCATACATTGTTAATAAAAGGACAGCGTGATGCTGGTGAACCGATACTTCCTTCCAACGTAAAATAACAAACACACACAAACGTCAAGCATTGACGACATAAGCGACAACGTTGTGTCTGCGCCTGTTACTGTCTGCGGCATTCTGGTTGCACAGGCGCCTGTCGAGGGATCGCTTGTTACAGACGAGTCACGCCGCTGAATGTTTGAGCTCTGCAACGCACGCCACTGTGCTTTCGCGTAAAAGTGAGTTGGCACATAACTTTCAAGAACCGATCCAGCTGCGAGTCACAGCATCAGTTGTACAAAAGGGGACTTCAGAGGTAAGTGTTGCAATTTCTTACCTAAGAATTTCCTTCAGAGAATCGTCAAGAAAATTGTGCTCACTAGAGGAAGTCTAACAAACGCTGCTCTGTCTGAGAAGGAATTAAAAGCTTCCTCGGCGTTCTTAGCAGTCGAAAAAGTGTGTTAGTAATATGCTTCTCCATCAAGCGTTGTTAAATTGCAGCAAGTCAAACGAATACTATTTATTATTTAAATTCGCTAGGCTCATAGTGTCACGTGGCTGGGATGGGCAAGCAGATTGCAGCAAGTCTAGGCAAGAATTAGCTCTGCGTTTTGAGGAACTTGGCTTCAGCCAATTAAAAGGTAAATAGAAACAAATCACGCTGTCTAGGGACAACAGTGAATAGGGCATCGCCTGTCTACAGTCTGGTCCTCACGGAACACGTCGTCTCGTTTGCATTAGTCATTTAAACTACCGATGTCGGGAGGAAGCTCGTTTAGGTTATGAATAAAACTTGAAATTACATGCAGGGCGTGAATACACAACGGAATCATACCAAACAATCGCAAAGCTTCTCAAACGTTGTGGCGCGGTCCGCACCAAGCATTGCTACTATTTTCAGGGAAAAATGCACACACAATTATAAAAAATTCGACAAGCATGCCAACACCAAATGCTGTGGAAAAAATTTGGCAACTACCTCTTTAACTGTAAAATTAGATGTATATATTGCACAATTTATATATATAACATAGAGCCCATTATTTTCAAAGTACTCAGTATTACATGTAGATGGACGTAAAAGAGCACAATTGTTCCTCAATTTATTAGCATGAGTGTGGGGAAAATATAATAATGTAATCTCAGCAAAGCGAACATGAATCTTTAAAATCAGCCCTAAACGTTTGCCCTACTACGCAGACAGATGATTCGTGGGCATAATATAGGAGTCAATGAAATATTTCACTGGTTCTTACATTGTAATGCATACAGTTCTGGCATACAAATTATAATATCTCTGGCTTGTTCTTCAAATTTTTTATGCTCTAATTAGGCTATAAAGGATATTGCTTGCTTCAGTAGTATAGATAATTTGGCCATAACAACATTCAGTTAAAAGTAAGGTACTACAGAAAATTCTACTGTACTGCTATTGCTTGAACAGTCTGCCACGAGGGAGCAATGGTAGAAATTCACCGAACCATGCATGTTACCTTACGTAAAGATACAAAATTTACTGTACAAACTTTCACAGGTGCAAGCAGTGGCCATGCGTTCAGCGACCACAACAATTCTAACGTTCGCCGTGGTGATCATGGCACCCCACGTCCGGCGAAAAAGGTGAGATTTCACATCTCTTAAAATAAAAAGTAGAAGATACTGGTTGATAAAGTCATACATTCAAGATTAACGCAAAAACAAAGAAATATGTCGTTACGAGAAATGTCACCATACTTATTATTTCATTCACAAACACTGAGATTCCTGTTTGTAGGAGTGTGTGTGTGGTGGGTTGGTGCGTAGGTGTGGCTTTATGGGTGTCTTTATGGTGCATATATTTGGCGCATGTTATAACAAAAAATACTTGATTTCTGTATTCGCAATGATTGCTAATTTCCTTTAACAAATCTCTCAGGTTTTTTTTGTTTGCATGCAACATAGAAGGTATCGTCACATTTATAGCATGCAGGGCGAATAAAGTATCATTGATTCCGCAATTATTTAGGCTTTTTCCTAATTCGTTTGAAACATAGATATGCATGATCAAATCAATACACGTATATTTGACAACACAGTGTAGTCCCACTCGTATATAAAATTAGGGCTGTGAGATAACGCCTTTTTGTATTACTGGTAATGACAATAACAATGAGATCTAACTGACCATAATGTCAAGGAAAGAGTAGAAGATGTTAACATATGTAAGTTGTATTGAAAACGGGAAGAAATAAAAGTGGACAGAAAGATAGCCTTCTACTGATAGCGATCGCATCGGTGGCCTTCGAACAACGCGTCCGATGCTCTAGGTCTAGCCGGTCACCTCCAACAAATCATTGTGGCTAAAAGGGTAGAGTGATAGCTTCACTTACCAATTCTTTATTTCTTTGTTTTTCATTGACGCAGAGTGTGTCTTCACGGACCTGGGACCTAAAGGAAGCTCTCAAAGCTGTTTTTTAAACTCACTTATCTAAGTACGAAGTGCGCGTTTATGAAGACATGAGCTCCTACGGAAATCTTTTAGTTATCGAGTGCTGCAACGTAACTGGACTTAGTCATCTACGCCAGTACGGACCACTGCTGCCATACTGCGTGAAAGGTGCACGCAAGCTCAAGTTGACCTTCTACACGATGATCCCATTGAAGTGGCCATGAAGTGGTGGACTTACAGAGGAGTCGAAGGAACATTTGTGCTTGGTGCTGTCCTATCGAGATTTACTCTTCAATTCGAAGTCATCACAGGAGCATCCGAAAACAGCACTACCCTGAAGTTGGAAGATCCCGTGGTTCCCGTGGCCACTGGCAGAACTTATGCTGTTGTAGGGGACGTTGGAGAAATCGCAGAAGCTGCGACAGAGTTTTGGAGCAATATGCTGCCCTCTTTGACAGAACGCGTGTGGAAATACTATTTCTTTGATCACTTGCGCCGGGCCATACGCGACACTGAGCGTGACTTATTAATGCACTTTCACTAGTGACTACGGAAGTATTAACTTAGGTAGTGCAATATCTTTGCGAACAAAATGCATTCTTATCGTTTTAAAAGCAAATCCGTGCTTTAATATGTTTCCAGGGATCGCATAAACATTCCACCGAATTATTCACCAAGCGTTCAGTAATAATGCATAACACGGCACTAGAGGCTTTGCCCATATTACCGCAACGTAGCAGCTATTACTCGAGGGTCTACAGAAAAAAAGCTTCCTCCCATAAGTTATCTCCTATACCTTTCTAGTGTAGGGTCACGAAAGTGCAGCTTATCACACATGTATAGTGCGAGTGCCTATCGCTGCTTACGGCTACTATGTGACAATGCCAGTTCAACCTAAAGTTGTTCCCGAAAGAGTTAGAAAAGAGAATATGAGAGAAATAATCAGCTGCTGAATGTCCCCATACCATATTTCACGAATAGTTAACAACTGTTTACTAAATAGTACCCGTGAATTAGCATTTTTGCTGCATTCTAGCACAGACTGCAATTTTCTTCCTGGCTTCATTGCTACCACGGATGAATGAATCGAATTTATATAAACATGATGACTGAATAATCCTAGAAGTGACTTCCGCTACAGCTTCTTTTTTAGGTCGATAGCCTGCTTCATTAAATGATAAAGCTGCCCTCAGCGCCAACAGTCGTTTAGCGGCTTTATCGCTGACACTAAGTGATTCAAGAGCATTGTAGTAGTGATGTGGTGATGCCATTACAAATTCACTGATGAAGAAAATTTTCGAAGTCATCTCACTGATGAAGAACATAAAAGAAGATAAAGAAGGCACCGGACATCTCGGCAGTTACGACTGTGACACGTTTCCAACGCAGACCTACTCCGGCCGCCAATTTTGCATGAATGTATTAGCTGTAAGAGCCAGCCCGTCCCGTCAAGCTTTATTTTTTGTCATGCAGTTACCATATCAAAGCAAAAAACAACATTGTAGGTATCAATAACAGAGAAACCAGCCACCTCTTTCGAAAATACTTCTTTTCGCCTTCCCTTCCCATCGGATAAAGATGTATGCTTTACTGATGAATAAACTTCGAACTTCAAACTTCAAACTTCTGACTAGAATGTATGTATGAAGGGCACACACCATAAACCATTGTGGCGATGAGATCACGTTAGACGCAATGGAGAGTCTGTAAAAGCCACATCGTCAAAGTTGTGCAGAGTCACGAGCGTTGTCATGAGCCGGCCACTAATATCCAGCGCTTCCTGTCACATGTGAACAAAGACGCAAAGGACCGGCACAAATAGAGAGTTTAGAGGATTTGCACGGTGAGCAGAACAGGTGATCTGGAAGCCAGACCAAAAGAACAAGCAAGCCACAATTAGGAAAGAAAAGCAGGACACACGGAAGGTATGAAAATTAATGGCTTTCTACGCGTGGCTTAGTATAATACTGCCGGTGATATATACACGTCGGAGTAATATAAGATGTGACTGCAAACAAATGAGTTATAGTAAAACATCTATTTGGGTGAGTTGGGAAGGACTGATCATATATGCAAAAAGTCGGTCGCAGTACAGAAAAGGGAAACATTGCACCTGAGTCGTCAGTCTCTTGTCTTGTCGCTTTTGAGTAAACTGCCCCATTA
>WOVY01007435.1:0-13647 GCA_013436015.1 Rhipicephalus annulatus
AAAAACACATGTTGGAAATAAATAAATATGAGGGTACCCCTGCGTGTTCTTGTCGTTCTGTGGTAGGTACTAAGTGTCAGTAACCTGTGGCACATACCTGTCCGCGGGTATGAGCCACTGTCGGGCGGAAAGTATTTGACGGCGTATGAGACGGGATTGTGGCATTCGTGTCTCACCAGCGCTTCATATTCGTCAAACAATCTTACCCTCCCATGCTAATTTTGGTTCACGCCAAGTTAAGGGGGGTGACCACAAGAGCACCTAGACGTAAGCGCCTAGACAAATAGATACGCAATAGACGTCAAAAGTGCTTGCAGTGAGTAAAAAAATGCTTCGCATTTGAAACCAGGCGCCACACAATTCTGATTACGTAACGAGTGAGTTATCGAATGTTTCAATCCATTACAAAAACCCGAGGGCATAATTCCTTCATCAGCCACAACATCAATGAAATTCACATAATTATATGCAGGCGAGTGGCGTGTACCATATTTCTCCGAAGAATGATGAATAATGACATTGTGGACGCATTCCTGCTATCCTAATATTCTGAGAATTGATGGCGTAGGGGGTGCCATGCATGTGTGCTTGTAGTGGTTACCCAAAGTGTTTAAAAAATAGTCACAGCGTTGCCGCAAGGCGAAGCAATGAACTCATAGGCATCGCTCAGTCAAGCTTTCCATACTGACTGCAGCGCCGTAATACATAGACGAGCGGATAAAAAAAACCTTAAGACGGCATCGTGTGAAAATAGAACGCGTCTCGCGCCCTGCATCTGTCGGCGAAATGTGCGCGGGATACACTGGGGACGCGAGCACGCGTCTCTTTTCTGCGTGCCCCTAACGCCGAGTGTCAGAAACTTTGAGACGGAGCAGTGTGAACAACGCAGCTCCCTCTGGTCAGTGTGCGGTGCCAATAGCTATAAATTGGAAGGTCACACACCGAAAAGCAAGCCAATCGAAGCGTGTCCCGCGTTTCTCACGCACAAATGACTCACGAAACACACTCACAGATACACATGAAAGCGAATAAGCATCTCAGTTGTTATTTCACTGTGTCTGAAAAGCACGCCCTTTTCGCAAACGGAAACTGTGCAACGATTGCAGTGACCTTTGTATGCCCGGTAACTACAAGTGAATCGCGCTAGTGAAAGCTCAGCGCCAGCGAAGACGTACGATCCTCCCCACCACGAGAGTGTCAACCACTTGCACGAGTATGCACACACTTACACCTCAAAGGCGTCTAGTCGCGCCGGTGGAGGAAAAGGGCGCGCGACCACTGGCACACGTCGACCACGCTCACGTGTCTAACGCTGATGCACAGTGTTGCTTAACCTTTTAGCTTAAAACTCTCCAAGTTCCGCACAGAACGACGCGTTCTCAACTGAAGCGGATTCGTACGTTTTCGAAGATATGAGAGCATGTTAAAATATTGATTGTGCTTTACCCGCCAAAGTTTTGAATATTTTAGAAATAATTGACATTGCAGTGACCAAAGTAACTACAGAAGTATGCACCAGAAATCAACATCGGTGCGTGCGCCACTCCCGCGAACGTAAATTCACGTCTACGTCTAGGATACTGTACGTCTAACATAAGCGTGCGCAGAGTCTCCTTAGGGGGGGGGGCAAAGGTTAATCGCAGGGTCTGCTCCCTATTATTTCAATGTAGGGGCTGCCTTAGCGCCACCTTCCTACCAAATTAATTTATGGAGTTGGCATTGCGCCCCCCTCCTCTTCGGTGATTAAGGGGGCGGCCACCCTCCTAACCAGGTTCCTATACCTACACTACCTAATTATTTATTATTATTGTTAATATGCTGGTAGATCCAGTACATTTACACTTAATATTTTATAGCACTCATGAGTTATGCATGAACTTGATAAGCACGCATGAAACTTTATGTGACAGATTTAGGTCATAAGACTACAATCGATCCCTGTGTGGAAGGGTCTGGGATGACACACCACACCTGGCTCTTAAGAATGCTTTTGGGCATTGTCTGTAGTCGAAATACGCTTCAACGCAACTAACTGGGCTTACACTTCACGATGTGACAGATATTACTCATGAGACTACAAATAAATCCTGTATGGAAGACTTCTGGACGTTGTCTGTAGTTAAAATATTCTCTTAAGTGAAAAAAAATGGCAGCATATCCTCGGAGTGAATAATGGAGAGTGGGACGAAGCATCAGTCCGTCCATTCGTTCTTGTTTCCGTCCGTCTGCCTATGCGTCCGTCTGTGTGACCGTCCGTGCGTCCGTGCATGCGCCTGTTCGTGCGTCTGTTCATGTGTCCGCACGTCCATCTGTGCGTCCGTCTCTGCGTTCGTCCATGCAACCGCCCCTGCGTCCGTCCATGCGTCCATCCTTCGGTGCAGCCATCCGTGAGTCCGTCCATGCATCTGTCTGCGTGTCCATTTGTTCATCTATTCAACACTGCAAGTACCACCATCTCGCATCTTTTCATCATATATTCCGCATATGCACCGCCATCCAGCGGACATTCCAAGGACTAAACGAGAGTTGCAAATAACATGAGTAGACATCTTTACTTTGACCCCGAAATCAAGATGCGAATAACATGAGTAGGCATCTTTACTTTGAGCCATCGAAGTATTTGTCCTTGCATGCTTTGCGCACTTCACGTCAGGTCCAGTTCACTTTTTGTGTGTGTGCGTGCATGTGTGTGAACAGCCGACAAGTAGCTGATGAACTGCGGAAAGATAAAAGGTGCAGAGTCACGTAAGAACACTGGCCGTTTGGCATTGTCCAGGAGAACTTCTCCGCCACCAGATTCATCCCAATCAGATATCGGTTTTTCCTTGCTATGGTGCTAGCCAATGCCTGGAATTCCACTGGGCCACTAGAAATGGCGATTACCTCGCAGGATATGCCGACCCGCTGCTAGCACAACACACTTCCTCCACATCCCGATAACCACTAGTCAAAATGTTCAAAGCATTCTCCTTCGCCGCGGCGTGTGAAAAACGCGCGCACACACCGGCCACTTGCTGGGACAGTCGGCTTGCGCTTCGTGTCTACTTCCCACCTTTAACCACCTCAAGTTTCATGGTATATACTAGTTCACTGTATTCATGGCACTGCGGCCCAACGCTAGCTAAACCTTTTTAAAACCAAGGACGTTATGCCCGGCGAGTATAACGAAGCAACCCTTTCTTGTCAGATAGTGCTCAATGTACATGCCAATGGCTGCTAAGGGGGAGTGAGAGACAGGAGAATTCGGCTTTTAGTTAACGTGCACGCTGCGAATTTTGTATTGTTGAACAACGCACAGAAGAAATCTCTCAACGGCATCGTCTTGGAGGTCAAAATGTAAGACTGGTTGCACACTACGACTACTACTACGACTAGGAGGGACGAACGGGTGCCGCTATAAGGAGCTTCGCCCCTAAAACCCCACGCAACACTCCATGAAGTCACACAATTTGGCGATAAGATTGCAATTGAATCCTGTATGGGCAGCTTTTGAATGTTGTCTGCAGTCGAAATGTTCTCTGATGCAACAACCCACACCCTAGACTTCCTGATATGACAGATTTAGGTTATAAGACTGCAAATGTGCCCTTTGTGGAAGACTTTCGAATGATGTATGTTTTAAAAATATTTTCTTGTGCAACAAAGCACACTGACTCTTAATGATACAACAGATATTGGTCATAAGATAGCAACCAAGCACCGTGTAGATAGAATGCCTCTGGGCATTTTCCGTGGTCAAAATATGCTCTAACGCAACTAACTGTGCCTGTCACTTCATGTTGTGACAGATATTGGCCATGAGACTGAAACTTAATCCTGTATGGAAGACTTCTTGACGTTGCCTGTAGTGAAAGTATTCTCTAAAGCGACAAACCGCACTCAGAAATACATGAAGTCACATATGCCAGACTTAAGATTGCAAGTGAACCATATATAGAATACGTGGAATGCTTTTAGTTGTTGCCTTTATTTTCAAATACCGCAGCTCAATGCAGGGCTACTGCAGGAGTGGTGTACATAAATACAAACTGAAGCCTCTGAACAGTATTATCACAGTAAGTGCACCAGCAGAAACAAATATCGCTACCTCCAGAGGGCAGCCGGGAAAAAATGAGAGAAATAGAACATTGATATCACATAAGTGCCTCCAAAAAGTCAGACACACTGGTGTCACGAACCAAGCCATGTAGATCATTTCAGAGTTTGGTAACTTTATTCGAATGCTAGAGAGCATTAGAAATGGCTTTAAAATAGATTGTAATTGCATATCAGTGCCGTGTTGAATGCCTTTGCACTTTGTTGGTAGTTTAATTATCCTTTAACATGTACAAAATGCATCTGAAACTTTTTTATGTGGCAATAATGGGTTTTGAGATTGCAGCCAAGCACTACGTAGAAGGCTTTCACATGTCGCCAGTAGTCACAATACCCTATAACGTAATAAAGCATGCCTGAAATACGGTTACGTCCTCAGTGGGCGTTTGGGGTTTATCGGTACACGGTTCGAATGACAAGCCATACAGGACCAGGATGCAAGAGTGATCTTCTCCTTCCACTCTCTTTGCTTTTTCCCCTTCTTCTTAGTCCAGCACATACGTGGTGCAACATTTCCCCCCCTCGCAGACGAAGCGTGTCGCGCGTTTAATGCAGCGTCGCACCGACTGAAAGGCTTCAGGTGAGCGACATGCGTGACGTCTGTCTTGCTGGAGCTTCTCCCACTAGCTGTAAGGCGTGCGATGCGGTAGTCGACTGCGCTCAGGCAGTCAAAGACAACGAAAGGTCCGATGTAGTGCGCGAAAAGTTTTTTGGCATAAGCCACGCTTGCGCAAAGGTTTCTACACCATCACGAGATCTACCGGATTATACATGACCTGCCGGTGCTTGCTGTCATAAAGAACTTTCGATCTGTCTTGCGAGGCTATAGTGCGTCAACAGGCAAAGCGACGAGCTTTTTCGGCAAGACAAAGAATTTCTGCTAGAGAGATTTCTGCTTGGTCCCGATTAGAAAAGGAAAATGTTGTATCCAGAGTATAACCGGGGGGGGGGGGGTCGAACATGGAGGAGAAAGAACGGGCTGTAGCCGGGGTCTCATGTTGGGCTATATTAAATGCGTTTGTGACGAACGCTAAGGCATCGTCTCAGTACTTATTTGAAGCAACGTTAATATAAAGCATGTTCACCAGTGTTCGAATTGCTCACTCGGCGAGACCATTCGTCTGCGGGTGATAAGGCGTAAAGTGTCTGAGTTCCGAGCCACACGTACGAAGAAGTTGTTCGACAACGTCTGCCAAGAATTGACGTCCACGGTCACTTATGATGACGCGGGGAGGCCCATGACGCAGCATGATAAAATTAAGGAGAAGGACGACACTTGACCAGCAGTCACGGATGGCAGGGCTGCCGTCTGGCAGTACCGAGTAAGATGGTCAGCACCTACCACAATTCATCTGTTGCCTTTCGATGAACGCGGAAAAGGGCCCACCAGGTCAATGTCAATTTGTTCGAATGGAGAACTGGGAGGCGTCACAGGTTGCAGACGTCCGGCCAAAGCTGCTGAGAGAGATTTGTGTGCCTGGATTTGCAATTGGCCACGTACAACTCAATTCACTGGCGCATGCGTGGCCAGTAGAAGTGTTCCTGCGTACGATGAAGAGTGCGCGTCGTTCCTTGGTGACCTGAAGTGGCCTAATCATGCATTGCGTGCAAAAAAGATGAACGTAGTACCTCTGGAACCACCAGCAGGAAGCGGTCACCGGTGCCGGAGATGGTTTTCCTATACAGTAAACCGTCAGGAACGCAAAAACAGCCTTCCAGAGTGGATGCATGCTTGTGCGATCACGAATAACAGATTCAAGCTCACGTTCTTCCACTGCTCAGTTTCAAAGGTGCCCTTATCCGGGAACGTTGGTGCCATGAACGCAATCAGATGACCGAAATTGTCAGCGTCGCAAACTGTGGCATCAAGTGGCATCCTCGAAAGGCAGTCTGCGTCCACGTGTTTCCCGCCGCTCTTGTACGATACCGTGAATTTGTACTCTTGCAGCAAGGGGGCCTAACGTGCTAGACGGCCTGACAGATTCCGAAGGTTCATATTCAAGCACAAAGAATCCGGTGCACAGCGAAGACAAGTGGGAAAGGTTATATCTCGTTCACAGTGTAGTTGTGTTCCATCTTACTACCTAATGTGCGACTGGAATATGCAATCGCGTGTTCCATTTCAGTACATTGCTGTACCAGGACCGCACCTATGCCAATGCCGCAATTGCGTCGGTGTGAACTTCAGGCGCTGCAGAAGTTTCGAAGTGCCGAAGGATATGCTGCGACGTGAGCAAGAACTTCAGTTGGTCGAAAGAAGTTCCACATTCAGGCGTCCATTCAAAACTAGCACCTCAGCGGATAAAACAAGTCAAGGGTAAGGCAATTTCAGCAAAGGTGGGAATAAGTCGGCGAAACTAAGAACAGAGGCCCAAGAAGCCCCGAAGCTCCTTCACTGAGCCAGGTGGTTTAAAAGCTCTAACAGCCGATGTCTTATTCCGGTCGGGCCTGATGCCACCCTTGTTGACGAGGCGTCCCAGCACCAGTGTTTGTGGCGCTTCGAAACGACACTTCTTCGCATTAAGAACCAAGCCAGCTTTTCGAATACATTACAAAACCATCTCTACCAGTTCGTTATGCTCGCTGATTGTACGCCCGAAGATCACAACTTTGTCAGGATAACATATACAGATGTTCCACTTTAGGCCACGAAGAATGGTGTTCATGAACCTTTCAAATGCAGAGGGCGCGTTACATAGACGAAAGGGCATCACGTTGAATTGATATAGTCCGTCCGGAGTAACGAACGCCGTCTCTTCTTTCTCCATCTGATGCAAAGGTATTTGCCAGTAGCCTGAGCGTAAGTCTATGGACGAAAAGTAGGATGCTGAATGGAGGCAGTCTAGAGCGTCATCAATGCGCGGGAGAGGGTCGACTACTCTCTTCGTGATGGAATTCAGACGGCGATAGTCCACACAGAATCTTTAGCTACCATTCTTCTTTTTTTACCAGAATCACAGGAGCCGCCCAAAGACCCGATGATTCTTGAATGACCCCTCTGCAGCATATAATGAACTTGTTCGCCAATTATCTTGCGCTCAGACGGCGACGCTTGATAGGGTTTTTGACGAATGGGCTGCGCTGTTCCCATGTTTATCCTGTGGAGAGTCCGAGACGTGAGAATCGAGAGCGCATGGTCATGAGACCATCACGTATTTTAAGACCACGTTTTTTAAGAGGACGTCCAGAAGCATGCGGCGTTTGTCCGTAGTAACTTGTCGATCATAGGTAAACTTTTTTTTAATCGGCTGTACAAGTATTGGCTGAGGCCCAACCTGGAGCATCACTGAGGGCAGCCGCTGTCATCGGTGAGTATGGTTTGAATATGGCAAGCTTCAGTTCTCCTGGTAGAACCTCTGACGAGAGGTACTGGGATCGATACCCAGCACCTCCCCCACTCTGTTACGTCATCAGTAGGCCTTTGGGGTTCATTAATACACGGTTTGAATGACGAGCAGTACAGGACCAGGATGATGATGATAATGACGTAGATGATGATGATGATGATGATGATGGTGCCTCCACTATAGCTCTTGCCCACACAGGGGATTGACCAAGAATTTAGCATATGAAATTTAAAGCCTTTCAATTGATACGCAATTCTAAAAGAAAAAAAAAATAAAGCACAACATAAATACAGAAAGACTGCAATTATTCCTTTTTGCCATTTCGACCAGACAGAATATTATATATTTGAATTGAAATTGCAGTAATTTAAATCACGTTCAAAATTGATGTTTAGAGTTTGCCTGTTTCTCAAATCAAACTGTTATTCCACACTGTTAATACTATAATAACAAATATAAAAATAGAAATTTAGAGGCACATTCGTTTTGTCTCATGAAAACAACTGCAAACAGCATCAAAGGCATTCCGGTGGCTGTAGCCCAGAACCGAAGACCAAAGGAGAGTATATTCTCAATGGTGTGGGGCAGCCCAAGGTTAGCAAATGGGATGATAAGGAGACGTTTTCTTAGTAGTCTGTAACGGTGACATGACACAGAAATAATGGTCTATTGATGCCATATCTGTAGAAAAGCTGCATAGGGGAGATATTCCCAGGCCAGCCCTGTGTGAATATAAATTTAAAGGGGTCACACGACATCGTAATCTTGTTAGCATGACTTCCAGTTGTCTAGTATGACACCAGTCGGATTTCCATCGATGTTTCGAATGTCTAAATTTAGTGCATGGTTTTAGTGATTCTATGGCATCAGCTCTGAGTGAAAATTTTCAATATTTTATTGCCGTTTTACTGGACAGCCCAGGAAGCACAGAAAGTATTGGGCCATTTAATGCCGTTCGAGCTAACGAGTCCTCGATTTCATTTAATTCTAACCCACAATGTTCAGGTACCCGCAATAAGTTTAAGAGCTTCGGCTGTGGAGGAAATAGCGTAAGGAATGTCCTTAAGGCATCTGATTTAGATGAAGCTGTCAGTGACGTAAACACAGACAGGGATCTGTAATTATTACAGCAGTGTGGGTGTCTAAAGTTAATTTTTGTAGTGCTAGAACAATTGCCTAAAGTACAGCTTCAAAAATAGGTGTGAAGTCTGGTAGTCTTACTGAAAACGACTTGTCAAGTGACGTAGAGTAAATACCTGCTCCTGACGTTTCGTGTACTACTGAGGCATCAGTGGCTATTACATTATTTGTTTCCACTTGTTCAAGGTAATCTTGCAAGCAGCTATTTAGGACCCTATGTGATTGAAATTTAGGCTTATAGGGGAAAATCTCATCATATTTTATGATAAGATTTTCATTTGGCGTGTTGCTGCAGGTATATCTCGAATTTTCACGTTTATTCTGTCTAGTTGCGTCTGAACAAAATAATTTTTGGTGTATGAAAACATGGCCAATGAGCAAGAAAATAAAGAGTCTGGGTGATTGATGAATACATATTCTGATCGTCTGAAGGAATAGCTATAAAATTTTAGATAAGCCTCAGCCATGACGATACGAAATTGACCAGGCAAAGTTGGTAAGCGCGCCTCCCGATACAATACATTGTTCGCAACAAACTTAGGGAGCCCTAGGCATAGTCGTGGGGCCTCACGCTCCAAAACAATCAAATGTTTAAGTTTATAAACAGGGCCACCTGAGAATAACACACATCCAAATACTCGTATAGGAGGCATATACATTTTGTAAATCATAACTAGAGTGTCCCTGCTTAAACCATAGCGTCTGCTCGTCAATCTGCGAATCATGCCTAAGGCACGTTGTGCCTTACATGCAATACTCTCTATGTGAGGAGTCCAGTTTATTTATCATTAAAAATCCTTCCCAAATATTTAAGCGACTCAACTTGCAGAATAGACTTTTCTTTAAAACAAATACAAAATTGAGATAGGATCTGTTAACGGAAATATCAACAATGCCCTTTTGTTTACATTTACTGACATGCATAATGTCTCTAGCCACTCCTTTAGCAAATTCATATACCTCTACACTTTTTGATAAGGAGTGAATGTCAATGTCTGCGTCAAAGAAGGCAATGTCAACAGCATACACGTATGCATGCACATCCTGGCTGTAAGAGATTGAACTCTTTAAGATTTTGAATAATATTGGAGACAAAACAGCCGATTGGGGAGCTCCACAAGTTTGTTTAAATTTTGACGAAGTGCAGCCATTGTTAAAGCAATAAAATTCTTAGCCCTCAAAAAGTTTCTCAGCCACACAATGATGTACTTTGGGAAATCATGGCTTAGAAGTATCTCCAATATCACTTAAAACTCCACACTGCCATATGCTTTGGCTATGTCCAAAGTCACTAAAGGAGCAAGTTGCCTTCTTTTGCGAGCAAGATGGATCGGGCTTTCTAAATCAGCTTGAGCACACTACATCGAACCATGTTCTCTGAACCCAATTTGTCTAGGGTTAATAACTTATTTTCTATCCTCCAGTTTGTCATTTTCTTATGAAGCACCCTCTCAAGAAGCTTTACCATCTTAGAAGTAAAGGAGATTCGTCGTGTTTTCTATGTTACAGCCTAAACCTTGTTTTTTCTTTGTCCGAATTATTTTTGCTAATTTACAATATATGAAATCCAGGCGTCTTAACAAATAATTTGCAGAAGTCAGGAGGTCACTTGGCTATAATTTAAACAATCCTTTATCATGACAGCTGTAATTCCGTGGGAACCGGGAGCTGATGAGGGCAAATTCTGAACCTGAGCTAATTCTTCCAATGTGACTCAAGTAAAATCCGTTATTACCAAGGGAGGTCTTAGATGATATAACTTGCTTGATGTGAATCGACACTCTAGTTCTTTTGCTACGATTTTTACAAATTTTTTTCATATCATCGGAAGACACGATTTCACAGTCTGCATTGGTTGGAGATGGCAGAATTTTAGGCGATTTGAGAAACCTAAACAGGGCACTTTTGTTCTTAGGGTAAGAAAGATAGTCGAGATGTTTTCTATCATATTCCTCTTTAGCTAAGGAACTGTGCGCCTAAAATTTGCAGCATAAAACTTGTTCTCTGACCAATTACGTGGACATCATCATTCTCATCATCATCAGCCTGACTACGTCCACTACAGGACAAACGCCTCTCCCATTTTCCGCCACTTAACCCAGTCCTGTGCTTGCTGCTGCCAACTTATACCCGAAAACTTCTTAATCTAATCTGTCCACCCAACCTTCTGCCTCCCCCTAACCCGCTTGCCTTCTCTGGGAATCCAGTCAGTTACCCTTATTGACCAGCGGTTATCCTGTCTACGCGCAACATGCCCGGCCCGTGTCCATTTCCTCTTCTTGATTTCAGCTACGATTTCCTTAACCCCCGTTTGTTCCCTAATCCACTCTGCTCTCTTCTTGTCTCTTAAAGTTACAGCTACAATTTTCTTGCCATTGTTCGCTGCATGGTCCTCAGCTTAAGCCGAACTCTCGTTGTAAGTCTCCAGGTTTCTGCTCTGCAGCTAAGTACCGGCAAGATACAGCTGTTATATACCTTCCTCTTGAGGGATAGTGGCAATCACCTGTCATGATTTCAGAGTGCTTGAAAATGTGCTCCACCCCATTCTTGTTCTTCTAGTTACTTCAATGTCGTGATTTGGCACAGCGGTTATTACCTGCCCTAAGTAGACATAGTCTTTTATAACTTGAAGTGCACTGTTACCTATCTCGAAGCGCTGCTCTTTTTCCGAGGCTGTTGTACATTACTTTCGTTTTCTGCAGATTAATTATAAGACCCACCTTTCTGCTCTCCTTGTCTAACTCCGTAATCATGAGTTGCAATTCGTCCCCCGAGTTTACTCAGCAATGCAATGTCATCGTCAAACCGCAGGTTACTAAGGTACTCTCCATTAACTCTTATCCCTAACTGTTCGCATTGTAGGCTTCTGAAAACCCCCTGTAAGCACGCGGTAAATAGTATGGGGAGATTGTGTCCCCCTGCCTTACACCCTTTTTGATTGGTATTCTGTTGCTTTCTTTATGAAGCACTATGGTAGCATTTGATCCATTGTAGATTTCTTCCAGCATGTTTATATATACTTCATCGACGCCCTGATTCCGCATTGTCTGCATGATGGTTGATATTTCCACTGAATCAAACGCCTTCGCGTAATCTATGAAGGCTATGTATAGTGGTTGGTTATATTCTGATCTATTACTTGATTTATAGTATAAATGTGGTCATTTGTTGAGTAGCCTGTTCGAAATCCTGCTTGTTCCTTTGGTTGATTGATTTCTAATGTTTTCTTTACTCTGTTAGCAATTACATTTGTAAATAGCTTGTATACTACAGAGAGCAAGCTGATCGGCCTGTAATTTTGCAAGTCCTTGTCATCTCCTTTCATATGTATTAAGATGATGTTAGCGTTCTTCAAACACTCTGGTACCCTTCCCGTCAGGAGACACCCGTAAACAGGGTGGCTAGTTTTTCTAACACAATCTGTCCTCCATATTTCAGCAGATCTGATGTTACCTGATCCTCACCAGCAGCTTTGCCTCTTCGCTTGCTCTCCAAAGGACTTCTTCTATCATTACTGGTGGGGTGTCATCTGAGTTACTGCTAGTTCTTATAGTATTAAGGTCGTGGCTGTCTCGGCTACTGTACAGATCTCTGTAAATCTCCTCCAATATTTCAACTATCCTATCCATATTGGAGTTATTTTGCCTTCTTTGTCCCTTAGTGCATACATCCGACTTTTGCCTACCCCAAGTTTCCTCTTCACTGCTTTGACGCTTCCTCCGTTTTTCAGAGCGTGCTCACATCTCGCCATGGTATACCTTCTTACATAGCATACTTTACGTTTATTATTCAACTTCCAAAGCTCTGCCAGTTCTATTTTGTCTGTTGTACTTGACACTTTCATGATTTGACGCTACTTAATTAGGTTCTTTGTTTCCTGGGAAAGCTTGCCAGTGTCCTGTCTAACTACCCTGCCTCCAACTTCCACTGCACACTCCGTAATGATACTCGTCAGATTATCATTCATTGTATCTACGCTAAGGTTGGTTTTCTCACTAAGAGCCGAGTACCTGTTCTGCAGCGACACTCTGAATTCCTGTACTTTCCCTCTCAGTGCTAGCTCATTGATTGGCTTCTTGCGTATCAGTTTCTGTCGTTCCTTCTTCAAGTCTAGGCGAATTCGAGACCGTACCATTCTATGGTCACTGCATCGTACCTTGCCAACCACTTCCACATCCTGCACGATTCCTGGTGTGTGCAGTCATTATAAAGTCTATTTCGTTCTTATTTTCGCCATTAGGGCTCCTCCATGTCCACTTGCGGTTTCCTCGTTTTCGGTAGAAGGTATTCAAAATCCGTAAATTATTGCGTTCTGCGAATTCTACTAGTAGCTCTCCTCTGGCGTTTCTAGTACCGATGCCATAATCTCCTACTGCCTGGTCTCCAGCCTGCTTCTTCCCTACCTTTGCATTAAAGTCGCCCATCACTATAGTATACTGTGTTTTTACCTTACTCATTGCCGATTCCACGTCTTCATAGAAGCTTTCAACTGAAGCGTCATCATGGCTGGATGTAGGCGCGTAAGCCTGTACCACATTCATCTTTTATCAGTTTAAATACGATACCTACCACCCTTTCATTAATGCTATAGTATTCCTCTATGTTGCCAGCTATGTTTCTGTGAATTAGGAACCCCACTCCCAGTTCTCTTCTGTCTGCCAAGCCCCGATAGCAAAGGACGTGCCCATTCTGTAGCACCGTATAGCCCTCATCTGTCCCCCTAACCTCACTGAGCCCTATTATATCCCATTTAACACCCTCTAGCTCCTCGAATAGTACAGCTAGACTTCCCTCACTAGATAAGGTTCTAGCGTTAAACGTTGCCAAGTTCAGGTTCCAATGGCGGCCTGTCCGGATCCAGAGATTCTTAGCACCCTCTGCTGCGTTGCAGATCTGACCGCCGCCGTGGTCAGTTGCTTCGCAGCTGCTGGGGACTGAGGGCCGTGAGTTATTTGACGTAAATGCATGTGAGGTATGGCCAGATACTGCACCAGGGTGGCCAATCCTTCTCTGGTGAGGGAGTGCGTTCCCGCGGAGGTTACCGTGAGGCCGCACCCAGGCTTCC
>WOVY01007436.1:0-30302 GCA_013436015.1 Rhipicephalus annulatus
AAAATCTGCGCCTCGACTTTTGGTAGAATTGGATAATGTCGCAGAACCTAAACATTCTGTCCCTCTCCCACCACTCATCTCCTCCCAGTACCTCATGTGAAGCTCCATTGCGAGTGCGGTAAGTGAGACCTCGCGCTACGCGGTGAGCCTCCTCGTTGAGGTTGGGAATGGGGGACGCACACGGGGTGTGGGCTGGGAACCATATAATATACCTTTCTTCGAATTCCTCGGATGATATGAGATTTGCCTTGCGGAAAAGTATGCTGGCTGCCTCGGGAGATATTCTTCCTCGTGCATAGTTACGGATTGCTGACTGCGAGTCGCTGATGACATACCTACACTTTGGGGAAATTATGGCCTGTGCAATAGCCACCTCTTCCGCGATTTCTGAATTATCCGAGCGTATGGAGCACGCGTTTACGCATTTGCGGTCGGTGTTTATTACTACCGCAACGTAGGATTTGTGACTAGGGTACTCCGCTGCGTCTACGAACAACGCTTCCTTGTCTCTGCCGTAGCCTTAAGCAGAGTTCTAGCGCGGCTTTCTCTTCTGCCCTGATTAAATTCGGGGTGCATGTTTTTGGGCAGATTGGGGACCTGGATCTTTTCCCTGATCACCTTTAAAATCGACACTTTTACTTCCTTGTTGCCTATGGTAATTTATCCCCAACTTGTCAAGGATACTCCGTCCTGAGCGCGTGCTGGCTAGCCTCTCCAACTGGGCAATCTGTTGCGCTTCTATCAGCTCCTCTAAAGTGTTATGTAAGCCCAGTTGAAACAGTTTCTCGTTGCTGGTGCTATCTGGAAGGCCCAAAGCTTGTTTGTACGCCTTTCGTATGAGTGCGTTGATTTTGAGTTTTTCGGCTGTATACCAGTTTAGATATGCGCTAGGTATATAATGTGACTTATGGCGAATGAATAAATGAGCCTGATGACGTTAGCCTCTTTCATGCCTTGATGTTTGTTGGTGACTCTCTTGATTAGCCGTATTGCGTTGGTGACTTTGGTTACTAACCTCTTGACGGTTTCACCGTTTGTACCCTCAGACTCTATGATGAGTCCAAGGACTCTGATTTGTTGCACTATAGGAATAGTCCTGCCGTTTTTGGTGTGAATTTGGATCTCTTCGTAAGCACGTTCCCGGTTGTATCCCTTGGGTGGTCTGCCTTTAAGGTTGGGGCGATAGAGGAGGAGTTCGGATTTATCTGGCGAGCACTCGAGGCCAGTACCATCAAGATACTCCTCAATTGTGGTGACGGCCTCTTGTAGTCTCTGCTCTATCTCTCCGTCACTACCTTCACACGCCTAGATGGTGATATCATCTGCATATATAGAATGATGTATTCCGTATATTGAGTTCAGCCGCGCCGGGAGTCCTATCATTATGAGATTAAACAGCATTGGCGATATGACCGAACCCTGCGGTGTAACAGCACTGCCCATAGGCTTTTCCTCAGATCTCAGTTCTCCCATTACGATAGATGCCGTTCTGTCTGTTAGGAAGTTCTTGACATAGTTATACGCCCTTGATCCTAAGCTTAATTGGCAGATCTGATGTAAGATAGCCGTATGCGATGCTTTGTCGAAGGCTTTTTTAAGGTCTAACCCTAAGATCGGCCGGGTAGCTCTTGTTTTGTTGTCTAGAATCTGCTGCTTAATTTGCAGCATGGCGTCTTGCGTGGAGAGCCGTGTGCGGAACCCCAACATGGAATCTGGGTAGATTTCGTTCTCCTCAAGATAAGTGTTGATTCTGTCTAGAAAAGCGTGTTCCATCAGCTTCCCAGCACAAGACGTTAGTGATATGGGGCGTAAATTTGATAGATCGGGGGGTTTCCCAGGCTTGGGGATGAGGATTACTTTAGCTTTTTTCCACTGTTTTGGTATAGTGCCCTTGGTCCAGCACTCGTTAATATATTGCGTGATGTTCTCTATGGCTTGGCGGTCAAGGTTCCGTAGTGTTCTGTTAGTGATCCCGTCTGGTCCCGGTGCAGATTTGGTGTTTAACTTCTGTAGCGCGGCCCTGATTTCAGCCACAGTAAACTCCTCATCTAAGAGCTCGTTCGGGCCTCCGGAATATGGTCCGTGCTCTATGACAGGCATGGCGGGAATGTACGTGTTGCTAGCCTCAGCAATAAAGCCCTCCTCACTGCCGTTATACTGGTACACCAGTTTACACAAGGTTTGCTTGTGTGCTGATTTGGTGTTATCTGGGTCTAGCAGGTGTTTGAGCATGCGCCATGTCTGACCAGCATTCATTTGGCCATCGAGACTATTACAAACTTGGTCCCATTGCTGTTTGCTTAGCTGCTTACAATGTTCTTCGATCTGTTTGTTCAGCTTGGCTATGCGCTTGCGCAAGGGCCTGTTGTGCCTCTGTCCCCGCCATCTCTTCTGCAGTGATTGTTTGGCCTCCCACATGTGTGCGAGACGGCTATCAATCTGCTCTAGGGGTGGACTTGATTGATATGTGGGGTTTTAACGTCCCAAAACCACTATATGATTATGAGAGACGCCGTAGTGGAGGGCTCCGGAAATTTAGACCACCTGGGGTTCTTTAACGTGCACCCAAATCTGAGCACACGGGCCTACAACATTTCCGCCTCCATCGGAAATGCAGCCGCCGCAGCCGGGATTCGAACCCGCGCCCTGCGGGTCAGCAGCCGAGTACCTTAGCCACTAGATCTAGGGGTGGACTTGAAGTGATACTCCGCGTTGCCTCGCTGACGTCGTTATTGACATCTTTGATCCAATCTTCTATATTGCTGATAGGGTCTTGTTTTTTTCGCGTTTCTGACTTTCCGAAACTTATCCCAGTCAGTCCATCTAATCTGTCTCTGAATTTTTTGTGGCATCCATGGTTTCTATCCTGATTTCTAATATTCGATGATCACTCCCCAGATCATCGAATGTGTTTTTCCATTTAGCGGTCCCCGCGTTACGAACTAACGTTAAGTCTGGAGTGGTGTCTCTTGCAAGCCCAGTTCCCATACGCGTAGGGGAGTCGGGGTCAGTGATGAGAGTTAAGCCTGTTTCTTGAATATCCTGCCATAGCGTTTTTCCTTTGGCTCTTGTGTATCCGTATCCCCAAGCACTGTGTGGAGCGTTAAAGTCTCCACCTATGACGAGTGGATTGGGTCCCGCTATATCTACGGCCTCCTTAAAGAGAAGAAGGAAGCGTTGTCGTATGTGTGTGGGATTGCTGTACAAATTCAGAATAAATATGCTCGGAGGTTTTTTTCTTTTAGGGGCAAGTTGTACGAGTATATGTTCAATTTCTGTGATGTGGGTGTCGTGGCAGATTGCTACGAGTCCCTTCCTTACTAGAGTGATTAGTGTTCTAATATCCCCTGTTGAGGGGCCGATCGCCTGATATCCCGGTAGCTTAGCTAAAGCATGGGTTTCCTGCAGAATTAGAACATCCGGTTTGGTTTTGTCTTTAAGATGTTGTTGCAAGACTGCTCTCTTCCCCTCATAGCTCCTGCAATTCCACTGCCAAATAATTAAGTCTCTTTTTCTCGGCTTCCCTATTTTGAGTTGGCTATCGAAGAGGGAGGAGGGTGAAAGGAGGCAGGCCTCATGAAATTAGTTGATATAGCGACTGATGAGGTGCCCTGAGATAAGTGTGAATTTTCTTCAGTGCTTATCGGAAGGTTGGTAGCTGGAAGTACCGGAGGTGTCCTAGGGTTGAGATTGGCTACGTTAGCTTCGAGTTTGTCTAGTCTATTCATGATCATAGATATTGCAAGCGAGAGGTTGTTGGTTGCCTCTGCCTGTTCCTTAACTGCTTTCTGTATTTCGGACAATGTTTGATTAATGTTCGAGCTTTGCGCCGTAGTTTTGTCATTAGACACCTGAGCTTTCCTTTTAAGAGGTGGCGGGGTACTGTCCTCGTCCATTCGGTTATCTGGCATTTCTTCGAGGCGCTCTTGGGCCGCGGAACGCATTTGACTAGAAGTTCTATTTGTGCAGTTTCTAAGACTTTGAATTTCCCGAGTAAGTTGTGATATCAATTCTCTAAGCTCAGCGTTTTCTTTTTTCAGCTCTGCTATATCACTGACATTATGCGGAGTCTCCACCGAAGGCTCAGGGCGCTTCCCTTTAGCCACGTATGACCAGCTCACCGTGAATGCCGGGTTCCCTTGATGGCCATTGTCACCCTTTGGCTTAGATCGGGATCTGGAACGGGATGTAGTGCGCCTTCTCGGTCCCGGAGACTGGGTGGTGTGGCCGCGGGGCGTTGCGCAGGACCAGGACCTTGATCTGGACCCAGGTGTTGCCCTCGTCCGGAATTTGGACCTCCCGCGTTCGGTTGGCTTGGTGGTAGGGGGGTAGTTCTCCACGAGCGTCTCTTGAAGTTGTTGGAACCACTGGCGTTGTTTTACGATGTAGGGTGTCTTGAACTTGGCCTTGCAGAGTTTGTCAGCCGTGGGATGATCCTTGCCGCACAGCTGACATCGTGGCTGACAGTGGTGGTCCTCGCTCGGATCAGGCGCTCCACAACCCGCACATAGCTTGTCGTTTGGCCTCCAGCATACGTCACTCCTGTGCCCAAGTCTGTTGCATTGTTTGCAAAAGTCAACTTGTTTCCTGTATAGTGAACAGCGTGTGAGCACTCCTCTGTACATAACGTGCGTCGGGACTCTGCTGCCGTCAAAAAGGACTATCACTGTCGTGGTGTTGCCAAGACGTTTCGCTGCGATGGCCGTAGGATTTCGGGCTGTAATAATAGCTGCGGTGATGTCCCGTGGGGTTTCGTTCAAAGGAACTCCTTTGATTACACCTCTGGCAGTGAGCTCCGGGGCCGTCTCGTATGCTCCCACCTCATACAACTTGTCGTTGGCTTTGATGTGCTTGATGCCTTATACTTATCTGCATGGTCTTGGTTTGGGGTGCTAACGACCAAGATGTTCTGAAAATTATTCGGACAAATCGTGTCCGTCTCTCTTTCTTCATAAGGGATCTCGGCCGCTTCATACACAGCTTTGTCTAGCTCCGTTAAGCTGAGCTTGGATAGCTGCAGTCCTCCTCTTGGCCTTATAACTATCTTGAAGTGACCTGTCGGCAGTCTTGGCATTTTGCTGGCTCTGGTTATCCGGGATATCAGGTTTGCACCGCGCGTTCTGGGGGTTCGGGTAGGGCTAGGGCTACCACGGCGTTCCGGGCTACCTTTCTTCGCACGTTTTCTGTATCGAACTTCTGTCCACCCGTTGCCTGTGTCATGTTCTTGTTGGGTGACGTCTTCGTCTTCCCGTCGGGTGGCGTCTTCATTCTGCTGCGATACCTCCATTATTGATGATTACGGCCTGTATGGCGCCAACGCCGAGGCCTGGCTACCGTGAGGCCGCCCCAGTCGACGCGGAGCGCCGGTAGTAGGAGTAGTAGACGCTACTTGGTGGGGGCTGGTTTTCGGTCGTAAAATCTCAAAAAATGATCACCCACCTTAGAATATGGTCTCTTCGGATTCTCGGTGACGAGAAGAATCAGATGGTATATAAATCCGAGCGGTGCCTGGCTGTATTCGCTGCGAAATCATTCTATGAGAACGGAGCCGACGTGAAGAGCGTCCATTCACCTCGGTGACCACAGCGCCTCCTCCGCACCGTTAAGTGTCCAATATATTACAATGTAGCGTTGACGAGCGCACACGCTCAGCACAGCGACGCTACGTTAGCAAAACGCGAGAACTGTATAGTATGCCGCCAGGCGCGACCAGTGTCCGGCAGCGCGGCCCGACAGCAACCATGCTGCATTTCGCGACATGCTGCATTTCGCGCTGATGCCAAAAAGTAACATTGCTTTGTGCCAATGCGTTACGCAGACAACACCGCGTCTCTCTTTTTTTCGTTATGAAGAGATTCTGGACGCACTGAAACGCGCATGCATCCAAGCGACGCAGTGCAACGCGCGCCTGTGAGTATATGGCAGGACCGGCGCCGGGCGTAGCAACGCCGGCGTGACGCGACAAAATGAATGCCGGTGAGCACGTGCACCACGTCATGTGGAAATGTATTGGCGCCTTGACTGTGGCATGTAGTCATGTTCTCACATGACACGGATCTCAGGATTATTATGTTTGCACCAGTCACATACCTTCGTCATCCATTGGGGCGACGCAATAGCAAATTTGACATATGTGAAACTAGCGAAAGGGCCGTGAGCGCATCATCAATGTGGCAACGAGTGATGTTGTTACTTGACACGCATCTCATGATTATTATGTTTGCACCAGTCACATACCTTCGTCATCCAACGGCGTCACGTAATAGCCAATTTGGTATATGTGAAGCTAGTGAAACGGCTGCGAGCGCATCGTGAGTGTGGCATGTAATCATAGTTGTTATATGATAAATATGTCGGTATTATTATGTTTGAATTTGTCATTTAACTATGTCGTCCATTCGCGTCACCTAATACGGAGTTTTGTACAGGTGAAGCTAGCGAAACGGCTGCGAGCTCATCGTGAGCATAGCACGTAGTCATGTTGTTACATGACACGCATTTCATGACTATCATGCTTGCACCAGGCACGTACCTTCGTCATCAATTCCCTTACCAAATTACCAAATTTGGTATATGTGACGCTTACGAAACGGCCACAAGCTCATCATGAGCGTGGCATGTAGTCATCTTGTTGCATCACACGCATGTCATGATTATTGTTAGGGTCTGTCACTTGCATTCCCCGTGCAATCCTGTCATACCATACCAGTTTTCCAACATGCCATGTGAACAAATCCACAGCAAGAGCTGCAGGACCACCAAATGTAAATCATGACATTCATGACATACATGTTACGAATTCATGTGATCACTTGTTGGATATGTTCTTCATTCAATGATGTTATGCCATGCCAAGATTGATATCGATACAATCATCAAAACCGCCTAGGGAACTAAAGTCAATGACAGCCAGATAGATAGATAGATAGATAGATAGATAGATAGATAGATAGATAGATAGATAGATAGATAGATAGATAGATAGATAGATAGATAGATAGATAGATAGACTGACAGACAGATAGATAGATAGATAGATAGATAGATAGATAGATAGATAGATAGATAGATAGATAGATAGATAGATAGATATTATGCCTAATGTCACAGAAGTTCGCGAAGAAATGCTTCGCATTTAAAACTGCATTATAATTATGAGGGACGCCAAAGTCAATCAAGTATAAAAGGGAGTTTTAACTTAACGTCGCGAATTGCTGGGTGACTTATGAAAAAGAAATCACAGGGAAGAACTTTGTTTGAAATTTTATAAATGCTTGTTGGCGTGAACCCAACCAACAACAAACGGTGTGCACTCCTCGTTTTTTTTCAACTTTGTTTTTTTATAGAGTGGGAACGTTTGAGGCTCATTTTGCGCTGTGAGTAGTGATATAATACACTACAGCTCAAAAAAATATTGCCACTGATGTTGTACGTTGTGTAAAGTGCAGTGCAGATGTGGCGACCAAAGTTCAGGACGTTCCGATCTATGCCATGAAATATTGCTACAAACTTCAGTCGTCATCAAACTGTACACCATCGCTTTCAGAGAGCATTTTTAGGGGCGAAACTTCTTATAGCAGCACCTTTTCGTCCCTCGTAGCCGTTGTAGTGTGTAACAGGTATAACATTCTAACCTCCAACGTGGTGCCAGTGAAAGGTTTCTTCTGTGCGTTGCTGAACAATAAAAAACAATGCTCAATGTACATGCCAATGGCTGCTCATGCGGAATGAGAGGCAGGTGCATTCGACTTTTAGTTAACGCACACGCTGCGATCCCCATTAGCAGCCATTGGCTTGTACATTGAGCACTATCTCACAGGAAAAGATCGCTACGTTATACTCGCTGGGCGTAACCTCCTTTGTTTTTGGAAAGGTTTAGCGAGCGTTGGGATGCAATGCCATGAATACAGTGAACTAGTATATACCATGAACTTGAGCTGGTTAAAGATGGGAAGTAGACCCGAAGCGGAAGCCGTAAGAAAGTGTCCGTGTGCCACCTGTTGTTTAGTCCTTGGAATGTCCGCTGGATGGCAGTGCTTCTATATGCGGAATATACAATGAAAAGATGCGAGATGGTGGTACTTGGAGTGTTTACTAGATGGACGAACGGACACACAGACAAACGCATGGACGGACGCATAGATGGCTGCACAGGCGGATGGACGCATGGACGGAGGCAGGTGCGGATGCATGGACGAACGCAGGGACGGACGCACAGATGGACGCATGAACGGTCACACAGATGGACGCATGGACGGACGGAAGCAAGAACGAATGGACGGACGAATGCTTTGCCCCACTCTCCACTATTCACTCCGTGGATATGCTGCTGGTTTTTTTTTCGTTTTATGACTGTCAGTGACGTCAGAGCGAATTACCATATGTCGACCTAATCAAATCGTGCATTGTAGACAGTGACGCTTCTATTTAAAAGCTGTGACCTCGAGAAATAGTGATTTGCGAAAATTTATCTCCAATGAAAGCACACACAGGCAGTGCTGCTATGCAGAAATATTTCCCCAGCAGTTCCTTTCAGCCAACCATCGCTTACTCCGAAGGTGGTACTTCTAGGTGGGGCGCTTGGAGTCACTTTATACTGTGTACAAACGCAGAGTGGTTCTTATTAAGCCAGCCTACACCAATCATTGCTTGGCACCCAGCCTTTTGGACCTCTTTATTTGAATCCTTGGAATCCACTGATTGCCAGGGACGAGGAAGGTGCAATCACTCTACACAACAAGGAGAAAAAATTTGATCTGCAAGGCACATACCTCTCGAAGACCTTAAAGCAATGCGCAGACAAAGTGATGAAATGCGACGGCATCACTTGGGTGCCATAGTTCTTTTTAAAGCTCTTGTACTTTGTGAATGAGTTAAAATGAAGAAGCTATTGATGGTGCCACTCTTGCAAAGAGGTCTGATTTCCGATTCCAACCATCAAATATCGCGTTTAGGATGATGGTTTACAACACCATTCCGAAAGCTGCCGCCACATGCATCGACGAAAATGTCACCGACTGCTCTTGATTATTCATGGTTCCTCCTGTTAACCGAGCGAAAACCATATTCGACACTCCAATGTAGACGTGTAGAGGCCTTAACTTATTGTAAGAAGAAGATGATTCTGCTCAGAAGTGTAAACATTGGTGCTGCTTCTTGTGTCTGTAAAGACGGAAGCTCACTGCACACGCTCACACATCAGTGCCAACGAACATCTATGCTCAGTAATTATTTTCAGCGAATTGTTTGCGAACGTGCTAGATTATTGAATTATTATATTCAGATTCTTCTAGTTACAAAGCCGAAAAGACTTAATGAGCTTAGGAAATAACGAAGGTCATCAACTTGTTTTCACTGCACTTTTATAATTTCAACTTCCTCAGCGTTTACGCTGGACTCAATAAAACCTTTCGAACACATAGACTAGCAGTGAATTGATGATTGATTTATATGTGGGGTTTAACGTCCTAAAACCACCATATTTCCGTCGGCACCAAAGCGTCTACCAACTTACAAGGTGTCATCGAAGGCGACCAGCACCTGCTCCTAGACCGTCAGATGTGCGTCGCAAGAGGCATAGCCAAGCTTCATAACGGCGAAGCCAAGGTAATGGTGACGAACTTCAGCAACGAATATAGGCACTTGAATAGGGGCACGACGGTAGCACATCTAAGCGAATTTGTGGAATCGAGCAATGCCTTCGCCCTCACCGATTCTCAGGGAGCCGCAACGTCGACAGCAGTGTCCGCGCCCGCCTTCGACGTCAATCAAAGCCTTTCCAGGCAGCAACAAAACGAGCTCAAAGCCTTACTCCACCAATACAAGGACTGCTTCTCGTCGTCATCGAGGCTTCGTCAGACCCCTCTCGCGAAACATCGCATCGTAACCGACGAATATGCCCGTCCGCTCCGTCAGAGCCCCTACCGAGTTTCTGCACGGGAACGCGAGGCCATCAAGCAACAAGTCGACGAAATGCTGCGTGACGACATCATTCAGCCGTCTACGAGTCCGTGGGCATCACCCGTGGTGTTGGTGAAGAAGAAGGACGGAACCCTACGTTTTTGCGTCGACTATCGTCGCCTGAACAAGATCACGAAGAAAGACGTGTATCCCCTCCCACGGATAGACGATGCTCTGGACAGACTCTACAACGCCAAGTATTTTTCGTCGATGGATCTCAAAACCGGCTACTGGCAAATCGAAGTAGACGAGAGAGACCGAGAGAAGACTGCCTTCATAACACCAGACGGCCTATTCGAGTTTAAGGTCATGCCCTTTGGTCTTTGCTCGGCGCCTGCGACGTTCCAACGGGTTATGGACACAGTACTCGCAGGCTTGAAGTGGCAGACTTGCCTCGTCTACTTGGACGACGTAGTCGTATTTTCTTCCAACTTCGACGAGCACCTCCGGCGCCTTGAAGCTGTTCTTCGGGTAATCAAAGCCTCGGGACTAACCCTGAAGCCAGAAAAGTGCCGCTTCGCCTACGAGGAAATATTGTTCCTTGGCCACGTTATCAGCAAGTCGGGAGTGCTCCCTGATCCACAGAAAACAGCTGCGATCGCCGACTTCCCTGCACCCACTGACAAGAAAGCAGTACGCCGATTTCTTGGCCTCTGCGCTTATTACAGACGCTTCGTGAAGAACTTTTCGCGGATCGCCGAGCCACTGACGTACCTCACGAAGGCCGACGCCGACTTCAAATGGGAAACGCCGCAAGTCGAGGCATTTCAAGAATTAAAGCGACGCCTGCAAGCGCCGCCAATACTGGCGCACTTCGACGAAGAAGCTGACACCGAAATTCACACGGACGCAAGCAGCACAGGGCTCGGCGCCGTGATCGTGCAGAAGACCGACGGACTTGAAAGGGTCATCAGTTACGCTAGCCGGTCACTTTCGAAGGCAGAAGCCAATTATTCCACGACAGAAAAGGAATGCCTTGCCATCATCTGGGCTACATCAAAGTTCCGCCCCTACCTGTACGGCAGGCCTTTCAAAGTCGTGAGTGACCACCACGCCTTGTGTTGGCTAGCTAACTTGAAGGATCCATCAGGGCGCCTCGCACGGTGGAGTCTCAGACTACAAGAATTTGACATCACCGTCGTCTACAAGAGCGGACGAAAGCACTCCGACGCCGACTGCTTGTCTCGCGCCCCTGTCGATCCGCCGCCCCAGGATGACCAGGACGACGACTCTTTCCTGGGACCCATAAGTACCGACGACTTCGCGGAACGCCAACGAGCTGACCCAGAGCTCAAGATCCTCATGGACTACCTGCAAGGCAAGACCGCCGACGTGCCGAAAGTATTCCGCCGAGGACTGGCTTCGTTTTTCCTGCGAAACAACGTCCTCCTGAAGAAGAACTTCTCGCCGCTCCGCGCCGACCACCTTCTCGTGGTGCCTTCAGCGTTACGTCCAGAGGTTCTGGAAGCATTACACGACGACCCGACAGCCGGACATCTTGGTGTTTCCCGCACACTGTCACGAATACAAGAGAAGTACTATTGGCCTCGCCTCACTGCCGACGTCGCCCACTACGTAAAGACATGCAGAGACTGTCAGCGACGCAAGACGCCGACAACTAGGCCAGCCGGACTTCTGCAACCCATCAAACCACCTCGACGGCCATTCCAACAAATCGGCATGGACTTACTGGGGCCCTTCCCGACGTCAACTTCTGGCAACAAATGGATTGTCGTAGCGACTGACTACCTCACCCGCTATGCCGAAACAAGGGCCTTGCTCAAGGGCACTGCCGCCGAGGTCGCCAAGTTCTTCATTGAGAACATCGTCCTCCGCCACGGAGCCCCCGAGGTCCTCATCACCGACAGAGGTACGGCCTTTACGGCTGACCTAACGCAGGCGATCTTGAGGTACAGTCAGACAAGCCACCGCCGAACCACCGCGTACCACCCACAGACGAATGGCCTCACCGAGCGTCTAAATAAGACCATCGCCGACATGCTGGCCATGTACGTGGACGTCGAACACAAGACGTGGGACGCCATACTCCCGTATGTAACCTTCGCGTACAACACGGCCGTGCAGGAAACGACGCAGTTTGCTCCATACAAGCTCGTCTACGGACGGAGCCCAACAACGACGCTTGGCGCCATGCTACCGGTCGGCACCGACGAAGAAGACCTCGACGTCGCCAGCTACCTGGATCGCGCTGAAGAAGCTCGACAGCTAGCCCGCCTCCGAATCAAGAGCCAACAGACGGTCGACAGGCGCCACTACAACCTTCGACGACACCACACCGAATACCAACCCGGCGACCTTGTCTGGGTCTGGACGCCGATACGACGACGGGGATTGTCTGAGAAGCTCCTGCGACGCTACTTTGGACCCTACAAGGTAGTCCGACGTCGTGGTGAACTGGACTATGAGGTCGTGCCCGATGGCTTAACGTCATCCCAACGACGCCGTGCACGACCCGAAGTCGTACACGTGGTGCGACTTAAACCTTATTACGCGCGCTGATTAGCTGTGACGCATTGTTAATGTAATTTATTGCAGGTACTCTCTCTTATGTTCTGTCTTTAGCATCGGGACGATGCTTTTTCAGAGGGGGGTAGTGACACGTGCGGTTCTTTTGGTTTACAAAGAAAGCCGCTATCACTTTCTGTTAAGCGCAACGCAGGCCGCGTTCATCTTGTATACCACTCTGGAACGCGTTATGACGCGTGTATCTGTTAAGCGCAACGCAGGCCGCGTTTATCTTGTATGCCACTCTGGAACGCGTTATGACACGTGTATCTGTTAAGCGCAACGCAGGCCGCGTTTATCTTGTATGCCACTCTGGAACGCGTTACGACGCGTGTATAAAAGCCGGCGCAGTGCGCCACTGGGGTGTCTTTTTTTTTTTCCGTCGGCCGACGACTGTTCACGCCGCTGTTGCTGTTTGGCCTTGTTTTGCTGGGCACAAGTTCGCCCAATAAACAGTTCGCCTGACACCGCCCTGACTCCTGCGTGCTTCCTCTCAAGTGCTGCGTGTGTTACAACCTCGTGACAATATGATTATGAGAGACGCCGTAGTGGAGGGCTCCAAAATTTCGACCACCTGGGCTTCTTTAACGTGCACCCACATCTGAGCACACGGGCCTACAACATTTCCGCCTCCATCGGAAATGCAGCCGCCGCAGTCGGGATTCGAACCCGCGACCTGCGGGTCAGCAGCCGAGTACCTTAGCCACCAGACCACCACGGCGGGGCAGACTAGAAGTGAAAAAAATTATTTTAAAAGAAGAACCTGCATGAATTAAGCTAGGACCTTCATTTAAAGGAGCGCTGTTGTAGCTTCTGCAACAATCTCATAATTTATTTATTGCAGGGATTCACAGGCGAAATTAAAAAGCATAAACGAGACTTCTCAGAAAGGTATTCTGGTGTTTTTTCATAAAAAGACAACTCAACTTAATATTAAAAGAAAACAGTGGCAGTCAGCGTCATAAAATATATGTGAAGAGTGTCGAGTTTGAGCCTTAATAAAAAAAACTAGTATCAGAAAGGCGCAATCGGAGCACTCTTACGCCAAAAAAGGTTGCCTCGTTAAACTCGCTGGGCGTAACCTCCTTGGTCTTAGCAAGATTTAACGAGTGTTGGGCCGCCGTTCCATGAACTAGCAGGCGGTGAAAGGTGGGAACTAGACACGAAGCGCAGGCTGTTAGAAAGGGCGCGTGTGTCACTTCCCTTTTCCGGCCGTACCACCTCTCGTTCATTATTTGGAATGTTGTCTGAAGGGCAGTTTTCCTATATGATGAATGTATGATGAAAAGATATAGATGGTGTTACTTGGAGTGTTTATTAGATGAACAGACGGAGAGACAGACAGATACACGAATGGACAGACGAATGGACGCACAGACAGATGCACAGAAAGACGGACGGACGCATGCACGCACGGACAGAGGCACGAACGGATGAACACATGGATGAATGAACGGTAGCACAGACGGTCGTACGGAAGGCCGAAACCAAGAACGAACAGACGGGCTAACGGATGCTTCGCCCCCACTCATCATCACTCAGCTACCAGTTCAACACGATTCAACTTTGATCAAGACTGCAAAAGTCGAATCACCCCTTGTTTAAAATGGGAACCGGCCAATGCATTGCCCAAAAGGACATGCTTAAAGTCCGCATAACCACCACACAAGGGGCTAACCGGGCTTGAGAACCATTCGGGGTATATTGTGTGCTGTGCCGCAAGGCTCGGGCAGGTTTTTGTTTGAAGCAGTCTGAGCGTAACAGCTTGGGCCCTGCTCAGTGAGCATTGTGGCAGGAGCAGCACTTTTTATGAGAAATATTGGTGCTTGCATATCTCGTTGTACGTGCAGAGAGGCTCGGATCGCAAAGAAGATGACGCGTTACCCGGCACATAGTCAGCCAAACCTTGTGCAGTCGTATGCGCCTCCTCGTCCGGATTGATTGAGGCACCTTCAAATTGTCCAAGGTGTGCAGGCGACCAGATCAATGAGTGATTATTAAGGTCATTGGCTATTTTAAGCATCTTAAGGACCTGTAGAGTCACCATACCCATTTTAAGTGCCATATTAGCAAACTTAGAATCTCAATAAATTGTGGAATGTACGCCGTGCGTCAACGCAAGAGCAATGGCAACCTGCTCTGCAACGCTGGAATTAGAAGTGCGGATGAGAGCGCAGCTGATTACTTGGGAACACGGGCAACAACCACTTACAAGAACGCTTCTTTTTAAGCTTACGAAGCAGCATCTACGTAGCAGGCTTGTTCCTTGTCCAGGCGGGCACTGGAAAGCAGTTCTTTACCCTTTGCTCGTCTTCTTGGTGCCTTGTAGGTTGGATGCACCTAGCGTGGCATCTGCTGTATAAAAATCTCGGACTTTACTTCATTGAACAGCTTCACAGCATCAGGACAGATGACAATGGGGTAGCGTTGCAGCATGCCGAGTGAGACAATATCTGCTGGGGTGCTTGATGGCCTGGCATACTGTGAGAGCTCTTGGGCCTCGGCAATTTTATCGAATGTGTTTAGGGTTCCCAGCTTCACGAGGTCTTCCATGGGCGTTCGAACGCGAATACTGAGGGCTAGTTTGACAACACTTCAGATTAGGGCATTGATCTTGTTGCGCTCCGACACGAGCCAGTTGTACATATAACTGCCATATAACCAAAATGACATTGCGCGAATGCGTGGATAATCTGGATAAGAGGTTGCTTCCTTATTCCTCGGTGCCTGTTCGCAATTATTCTCATCAGCCTGAGGGCCCTCTTTGTCTTGGAACAAATGCGCTTGATGGCGGCTCCATTCGCTCCATCTAAACGATAAACATTCCGAGGGATCTGATAGTGTCTACGCGCAGAACTGCATGAAGAGCCGTTACCGGTGAATAACCTGATTTGGCTCTTCATTTCTGGCTTCCAGGACTGGTGAGATTCACTTCTGTGCCTCTTGTTATAGAGCAAAAACTCGGACTTAGTGGGTGAGCCCCGAAGGCTGGTAGGGATGAAATAGTGCTCAGCCACATCGATGGTTTCTTGCAAAGAACTCTCAACCGGACCCTCCCATCCGTTGTGGCACCTGATGGTGATGTCGTCGGCATAGATTATGTGGTTAATTCGTCGTACCTTTTCGAGGCTTCCTACAGATTGATCTTGCAAATATTGAAGAGCGTTGGGAAAATCAGCACACCCTGTGATGTCCCCTTGGACCCAAGGGTTATTTTGTGTGTAAAAAACTTATTATCTTGAGCATTGTGGACCACTAAAAGAGAAAGGAGCACAAAAAACTGTATGCCCATTTTCCGACGTACAATTTTCCGAGAGAGTGCCATACGTTGTCAAAAACGTTGTTGAAGTCTAAGTCGAGAATCGCCTTAGCGTCGGTAGAGCCGGAGTCAATGGCCTGGTACTTAATCAGCCCTATAGCATCCCGAGTCAAAAGGCTTGACCGAAAGCAAATCATAATGTACGTGTAGCAATCGTTATACGCCTGCCACACGTGGCAAATTAAGTGCACTTTGAACTAGTATACTAAAACTCACCAAGTATCTTTTTGGCAGTTCGCTGCTACACGAGAAAGCGAAGTCTACTTTGGAAATGATGGCAGTGGCGATTGAAAAATTTGTAGCACAGCGTATACTTGTTATTTTTGCGCCTGTGTCTCATCTTCGTACAACGTTTTCTCCGTGGGAGTAGCACCTGTGGCACATGTCATCTTAAATGAATAGAGAACACATCACCTACACATGTGTGAGCGTACCTAGAAGTAAACAACGCGAAGGACGCAGCCATTGCTGTGCATGTGCTTCCGCATATTTCTAGCAGACGTGGCCACAAAGAGGCCGACGGGGAAAGTAGCGGGGTTATTTTTGTATTTTAAGACTTGTTTTCTACAAAAAAAATATCCACCATAACAAAAAAATGGCAGCATATCCATGGAGTGAATGATGGAGAGTGGGGCGAAGCATTCGTCCGTCCACAAGCGTCCGTCTGTGTGACTGTCTATGCAACCATTCGTCCGTCCGTGCGTGCGTCTGTTCGTGCGTCCGTCCCTGCGTCCGTCCCTGCATTTGTCCATGCATCCGCCCCGGCGTCCGTTCATGCGTCCTTTCATGCATCTGTCTGTGTGTCCGTTCATCAATCTATTCAACACTCCGAGTGCCACCATCTCGCATCTTTACATCATATATTCCCCATATAGAAGCATCGCCATCCAGTGGTAATTCCAAGGACTAAACGAGAGGTGGCACACGTACACTTTTTTACGGCAGTACGTGTGCCACCTCTCGGGCTTCGAGTCTACTTCCCACCTTTAACCCCCTCAAGTTCACGGTATGTACTAGGTCACTGTATTCATGGCCCTGTGGCCATGAATACAGTAAACTCGCACAGTGAGTACAGCTCGCTAAACCTTTCTAAAACCAAGAAGGTTACGCCCAGCGAGTATAACGTAGGAACCTTTTCTTGTCAGATAGTGCTCAATGTACATGCCAATGGCTGCTAATGGGAAATGAGAGACAGGAGAATGGGGCTTTTACTTTCTTACGGCTTGCGCTTCGTATCTACTTACCAAATTTAACCACCTCGAGTTCATGGCTTATACACTTCATTGCGTTCTTGGCAATGCGGCTCAACGATCGCTAAACCTTTCTAAAACTAAGGAGGTTCACCTAGCGATTATAACGTAGCAACTCTTTCTTGTCAGATAGTGCTCAATGTACATGCCACTGGCTGCTAATAGGGATGGCAGCGTGCGTGTTAACCTAAAGCCGAATGCTCCTGTCTCTCATTATCCCCCAACAGCCATTGTGATGAACATTGAGCACTATCTTTTATTGTTCAACAACGCACAGAAGAAATCTCGTACTGGTACCACCTTGGAGGTCAAAATGTTATACTTGTTACACACTACAACGGCTACGAGGGGCGAACGGGTGCTGTTATGAGGAGCTTCGCCCCTAAAAGTATGATTTAAACATATTATGAGCGCCGCTTTAGACAACAGCGTCTTCCTGTACAAGCCACTGGTACCGAGGCTACACACTTCATCTCATTCGTCACGCAAAGTGAGGTTGAGGAACGCACTTGCCAGCAAGTGTACTTTGCAGCGAGTAACAATAACTAGCTCGTGTGACAGCGCGCAAATGACAATCGCGGCGAAGTGTACTCGCTCAGAGTGCATTTAGATTGGCACGTGTGACAGGCAGTGGCGTACCAACTCTTTCACGAGTGCGGCGGGCTAACACACCTATAATTTAAATATATTGCTACGTGCAAGTGCATGGAGCTGAAGACGACAAAGCAGATAGACTGGCACGAGCTAATCTGTGTGGCTGGCGCTGCTCGCCTAACCAGCTGTAAGTACATCGGTGATCGGTGACTACCCCTCTGAGTCAGTCTCCTTCCCGTAACATATTTGGTGGAGTTGTGCAATCCCCGTCCTCGCCACGGAACTCCGAAGTGAACGCTACCTCCCGGCTTACAACATGACCACTCAAGACTCGGCTACATCCTCTCCGGTCGCTCCCCCTTCTGCCCGACCTGTCGACCCAGCGCCCGCAACAACTTTCGTGACGCTTCCCGCGCTCAAAGACCCCGGCGTGTTCTCGGGCAGCGAGGGTTCCAACGTCAGCAAGTGGCTACGCCTCTACGAACGCGTCAGCGCCACTTACAGGTTGGATCCCACTCTTATGCTCGCAAACGTCATCTTTTATCTCGACGGAACCCCTCGTGTTTGGTTTGATAACCACGAGCATGACATAACAAGCTGGGACAGCTTCAAGGCAAAGATCCGTGAGCTTTTTGGCAACATCTCTGGTCGACGTGAAGCTGCGAAAAATGAGTTGTCGACTCGCGCACAATCTTTCACGGAGCTCTACATCGGTTATATTCAGGCTGTTCTTTCACTATGCCGCCAAGCTGAAGAAAATATGTCTGAACCTGAAAAAGTTGCCCATATCCTAAAGGGTATCGCCGACGATGCGTTCAACTTGTTGGTATTCAACAATGTGTCATCTGTTGATGCGATCATTCAAGAATGCCGCCAGGTTTCGCAGGCCACGACCCGTGCCAGAGCCCAAGGCACTTGCCCCAGTTCACGCCGCTACCGGTAACTTGGCTGAAGTCACGGACACATTGGACAGACTGTGTAATGCTCCGCTGGTCACGAGTAAAGACAGCAATGTCATCTGCATAAGCCAGCAGTTTCACTTCTGCGGCTTGTAAGTTAAAACCAAGAATACTATTGTCTCTGATTATTTTTATGCACAGCGTTTCAATGTAAATACAAAAAGAAGGGGGCTGAGGGGGCAGCCCTGGCGAACCGAACGTTGCACACTGATGGGTGCCCCCAGTCTCTTATTTACAATCAATCTCGTAGTGCAGTTCTGGTACGCCAGAGCCACTCCCTTCGCAAATATGCCTTGGGTGACGACCCCAGGCAAGCACTTAGGCGTTCCACTAGACTGTTATAGCGATAGCGATCAGTATTGGAAAGGGCAGGTTAATGAGACACGAGAGAAAGTGGAGAAGGGGAAAGGAGGCGCCCTTTCGATCTTTGCCAGAGCCACAATTTGCAACTTGTTTTTCATCAGCAAGTTGTGGTATGTTATGCAGGTCATACATTGTTCACGGACTAATTTACAGAAACTGCACAGGATATTTGCGATATTTATTTGGGCTTCTGAACGGGAGCGATGCAGTCGCACAAACTTGTTTAGATGGGTGAAATACGGAGGTCTCGGTCTAGGCCACCTCTTTCTACGACTAGTTAACCGGTTTTTGTTTTTTATAGATGCGACAGACTCTTTTCTACGCACAGTATGTCAACTCAGACTAGCAGGCGCACTACCTGAATATGTTGTTTCAACCCAACATATTGTGGGAGGGATCGGGGGTTTTTATAAAGAAATTGTGTACAGTGTAAGGTTTCTCACTGTACGTTTTTCACGAGAGTATCTGGCTGCCGTTAGACGAAAATAACTTTATTTTGCGTTATGCGATATTGTTTTTCCAGTGCCTATATACTGATCTTCATTCAGTGGAGGCCCAGGTAGCGATGTTCTAAAGAGGTTTAAAAGAATGCAAGTCATGCCGGGAGCCAAAACCTTTTTCTTCAAGCTACATAGTGCGACACTGCTTGTTAAAACTTTTTTGGAGAAAAAGGGGTGCTATTTGCCTTGGGGTACCCATTGCTTTATTTGTAAGCTGCCAGAAACGGTAGACCATGTTTTTCTACATTGTTGGGAGGGGGTTTATTTTTGGGAGGTTTTGCAGAGATCAGTGAAAAAAGAATTCCCTTTGGACTCGCATGGCATTAGATTTCTAAATGTAGACAACGATGATGGGGCTCCTTTGGACGCGGTTATGCTCATGGGCCTCCAATGCATATGGAGAGCGAGAATGGCAGGTTACCACTGTGATAAGAATGCACGGCCGGAAAATGTCTATTTCAGAAAGAGCATTCACTGGTTCCTAGCGATTTATAAAGCGGCACTGGAGCCACCAGTATGGCTTTCACGACTGGAGCCTCTGCTGACCTTGCGAGTGTTATAGTAACAAAATCAGCACCATGCTGGTTGACTGTTATGTCGTCATGTAAATATTGTACATTTCATACTTTCTTACCAGCGCCACTTGTAATATGTGGTTGGTACGAAAGCAGGTAATAACGAAAAAAATTCAAGAATGCGGCCGGTTCCAACAAGCTAAAAGCAGACGCATCTCCCATCAGTTCCAGCGCCTTCCAAACACCACTGCGACGTCCTCGTGTCTCGACACATATCATCCACCAGACACCTGTGACAACTTGACGCGATTCGTCAGGCGGGAGCTTGAAGCGGCTGCTCCAGCTAAGGTGGGACCAACGTCCCCTGACCCCTCTCCGCAAATTACGTTGCCTATCATTGAAGCAGTCGTCCAGCAGGAAATCGCCAGATTGGGAATTCACTCTATCTCACCGCCTCCCCGCACCGAGTACCAGCCCCGATACACGCCTGCACGTCCCTTCCCGACCGGCTCTCCCTCAACGTTTCATAATCCGTAAGCATGGCGAACACGAGATGACAAGCCGATATGCTTCTCGTGTCACAGAATCGGGCACATTTCTCGCCATTGCAGAAGTCACTGGGGTCCTCCTCCTCTCGTCCCTTCTATGCACGTCCTGCCTATCGCTTGAGACCAGCCGCGACCATTTTGCCCAAGAACCTGCTTTTGAACACCGCTACTCCCACTCTCCATCCCCCCAACGTCGCCAGTCTCGTTCTCCACAGCCCCGCCGACCATCTTCCCCCGCCTTCCCACGAGGTTCTCCGACGGAAAACTAAGCGTTGCAGCCCCCGGAGGTGGCGCTGCATCGCTCAGACTGACCGAAAATCCTCTTTTGTCGATACCGACAAAACGGAACCTCATAGACGTACAAGTAGACGGCGTACATGTCACTGCTCTTGTCGACACCGGCGCCCAACTTTCGGTGATGACGAGTGATTTTCGCCGCAAGCTCAAGAAGGTTCTCACACCTGCGACCACTCAGTTCGTTCGTGTTGCGGATGGTAGAATAGCATCTATCGTTGGAATGTGCTCTGCTCGTGTGGGCATTGCGGATCGACACACAGTTGTTCTCTTCACCGTCCTTGATAAATGCCCCCGCGACGTAATCTTAGGCCTCGACTTTCTGTCCGCGCATTCCGCCCTCATAGACTATTCGAACGGTACGCTCCGTCTACACTTGCCCGCAACAGAACCTCTTAAACAACTGCCGAGTCGCCCTCTGCACAACGGGACACGCGCGCCTCCCTCCACAGACACTGACCTACATAGAGCTCGTCTCAATACCACCAGTTCCTGAGGGTGACTATGTTCTGACCCCTATCAGCGATGTTCTCATAAGCCGTGGCATTACATTACCGCACACCATTCTGTGCGTCACAGGAAATTCTACTTGGCTCCCAGTTGGGAACTTTAGCTTGACATTTCAAGTGCTGCCACAATGGAACTCTTTGGCGTTGCTCTGCACCTTAAAATCAATGCGGTAGATATTTTCACGATGGCTGCTACTTCTGTCTTTTAAGCTCAACATCAATCTGACACTTGCTCTGACAGCGCTATTACGTCGATGATCGTTTCCAACTTGACGCCGCAGCATACTGACAAGATCCTCCGTGTTCTGCTGTCCTACATCGACGTTTTTAACCTCAGCGGCCGTCCGTTGGGGAAAGCTACTGGTATGACCCACCGCATAAACACTGGTAATGAGTATCCTATTCATAGGCTTGGCAGTGGTGACGAACACGCTTCGATATCGCCTAATCCTTGCTGCCTTTTCGCTGCAGATCGCTGCTTCTACACAGCTGCACTTCGCACTGGAATCGGCGCAGATCATCGCACGTGCATACGTGATCAGCTGGCCCAAGAAAACTGCGACCAGGAGGTGCTACCGTCAGCTTTTTCCGGCGGCACTGCAGCATCACGGGACAGCGGAGACATCGATAAAAGGCTACGTCGGCTGCGGACGGCTTTCACTTGGCAGTGGCGACGAACACGCTTCCATATCGCCTAATCCTTGCTGCCTTTTTGCTGCAGATCACTGCTTCTACACAGCTGCACTTCGCACTGGAATCGGCGCAGATCATCGCACGTGCATACGTGATCAGCTGGCCCAAGAAAACTGCGACCTGGAGGTGCTACCGTCAGCTGTTTCCGGCGGCACTGCAGCATCACGGGACAGTGGAGACATCGATAAAAGGCTACGTCGGCTGCGGACGGCTTTCACTTGGCAGTGGCGACGAACACGCTTCGATGTCGCCTAATCCTTGCTGCCTTTTCGCTGCAGGTTAGTGGTTGAACATTGTAGCTTTTTGTCTCTTTTTTTCTTTCTCGTCATCGCTGCCAAGCTTGTGAAATAGGCGACTTTCTTTTTTTGTAACGAACGCGTAAGCGCACACTGTTGTTGTTGAACTATGGCAAAGGAACTGTTAAAGCTTAAGGAAGAACTACGGGCGGAATTCAAACAAGAGCTTGCAAAGTATAAAGACATGATAGAACGGGATCTTCGAACGGAAATTCGAGAATTAAGAACTGAGCAGCGGATTATGACTAACAGCATTGAATTTGCTCACCAAACGATTCAGGAACTGAAGCAAAAGCTGAGCACTGCGGTCTCGGTAAATGTTGAACAAGAAAAACAAGATGAGCTTCTTCGGGCTAAGTGCACAGCTTTGGAGTCTAGAGGTGCTGACATGGTAAGGCGACTTCTGCTTGCCGAGCAGTACTCTCGCAATGTCAATCTAGAAATTCAGGGCGTTGCTAGACAAGAAAATGAAAGCGTGCCGCATATCCTGTCAATGATCGGAAGTGCCATTAATGAGCAAATCACAGAAGCTGACATAGAATCTTGTCACAGATTGCCTACGCGAAACCCTGAGCGATCCAACATCGTTGTACAATTCAAATCAAGAGCGAAGCGTGATGCAACTCTGAGGAAAGCAAAGAAGGCTCGACTAACAAACAAAGACGTGGGACTAGATATCTAGACACCGATATACATCAATGAGCACCTTTGCCCGACATTGAAACGGCTACTTGGAATGGCAATAAGAAAAAAACATGAATGCAACTGGAAATCTGTGTGGACAGCAAATGGCAAGATTTTCGCGAGGCAGAGCGAGCTTTCAGCTGTAATTCAGATTCATGATGAAAGTTTTTTATCTAAGATAACTACTAGTTCGTAAGGGCTCACTGTTTGGTCCAAGAAAGATGGAATACCACGAGTTCGTATTGCCTCATTTGCTTAGTGCTCAAAACAGATTCCATTCGACTGTGTTACATTTCAATGCTCGATCTGCAGAGTCTAAGAGTGACGTCATACACTACCTTCTCAATGATTTCCACTTCAAGTTTCAAGTCATCATGATGACTGAAACATGGTATGACGGCGCAAGCTGCCGGCAGAAGTTTAATGAATATGAAGCATTTTTCCTTGACCGTCGTAACAGGCGTGGTGGAGGCGTTGCTATTCACGTAGACGGTCGCTGGAAGTATAATTTAGTATCAGATTTCTGTGTCACGTGTGAGGACTACGAAGTATTGGCACTCAGACACAATTCAGACATGATAGCTGCTGTGTATCGTCCTCCAGGGGGCAATATTTTGAGCTTTCAAAGCTTTTTTGATAAATTTCTCCATTACGTATCGTCCAATAATTTTACACTAGTATGTGGTGGTGATTTCAATATCAATATCTTGAATGATAACCCTATTACTATGAATTTTTTGAACATGCTTCAATGTGCCGGTTTTAGGAATGTTATTTCCACAGCGACACGTGTTACACCATTATCTGTCTCGTGCCTTGACTTATTAATAACAAATATCGAAGCCAGTGTATTTCAGTGCGGAACAGTTTCATCAGATATAAGTGATCACTGCCCGGTATTTATGTGTTATTCCCACAAGCCGAATATTAAGGAGATGTATCGCGAACCATATACAATACAAACTGTAACAAACCACAGTTTAGAATCTTTTAAGAAGGATATTAGTGAATATGAATGGTCTTTTCTTTTCATTTTAACTTCTGCAGACGAAACCTATCGAAAATTTCTTGCTGCCTTTGTACATATATACGTAAAACACTTCCCATTCAAGCAAGTTAAACTATCGAAAAAAATACGTAAACCATGGGTGACCCCCTCTCTTGCTAGTATGATACGACTAAAGAATAAACTTTACAACTTATTCTTGAAATCAAGAGTACTGACAGACTTGGCAGAGTTTAAAAAAACACGTAACAAGCTGAATCGGGAGTTTAAGCGAGCTAAGGTAACTTACTACGAGAAAATGTTTGCTGAAAGCGCCCAGCAATCACCTGACGTTTTTTGGCGCCTAATTATAGATGTGCTTGGTCGCGCTAAGCGGGACTCCGCACCAGCTAAGATTACCGTTGACAATGTCGAGCTCGCTGGTAAAGAACTTGCGGATCACTTGAATAATCATTTTGTAAATGTGGGTGTATCAGCAAACGTTCCTTTGCAGGCAAACTCTTTCAGGGCTACACCAGGAAATAAACGCCCCGACAGTAATTTTCTAGCACCAACAGATGAACGAGAAATTTACACGACATTCATGAACCTAAAGAACAGTAAGGCACTAGTTATTGACAACATTCAAATAAAACCTGTAAAATATGTCTTAGATTGCATTACTCCAGCGCTCAGCCACATTTTCAATTTGATACTTGAGTAGGGTGTTTGTCCAGAAGATATGAAAAGAAGCAGAGTGACTGTGTTGTTCAAGGGTGGTGACAGTAACCTGGTGACTAATTATACACCTATATCTATTATTCCTGTGTTTTCTAAAGGATTATAAAAGTTAATCTATACGCGTATATCTGCCTTCTTTCTGCTCCAGAAATATAATCGCTGACTTTCAGTGTGGTATTAGGAAAGGAAGGTCAACGGAGACGGCCCTATTAACACTTAAGGAAATGATACTGCAAAATTTTGAACGAATTCTTTTCACGTTAGCTGTTTTTCTTGATTTCAGCAAGGCCTTCGATTGCAATAGTCATACCATTTTACTGCTTAAGCTTCAATCATACGGAATCCGTGGCACGTCACTTCAGTTGATAAAGTCATACTTGCAAAATAGACAGCAATGCGTACAGTTAAGCACTCATACGTCATCATATTTACCTGTTTTAAATGGTGTGCCCAGAGAAGTGTACTGGGGCCGCTATTGTTCAATGCTTACATAAATGACATCGTGAATATTGATCCCAGTGTGAGCTTTGTTATATATGCTGATGACACGAACTTACTTTTTTCAGGCCCTGACGCAAATGAGCTAATTATCTGGTGTAATAAGCTATTGAACAAGCTTTTCTTGTGGTCTAGCAAAAATTTATTGAAAATTAATCCACTGAAAACAAAAGCCATCGTATTCCGAGCTAAAAACAAAATATTTTCATCAACACAAGCGTTAGTTTACGCAGGTGAAGACATTCGTTTTGTGGATGAACATAAAATTCTTGTTGTCACGTTTTCATCAAACCTCAGCTGGAACCAACACGTCGTTGACATCTGCAAAAAAAGCCTCTAGTGTAGTTGGTGTGCTAGCTCGTTGTAGATATATCTTACCCGCAAAGGTGAAACTGCAAATATACCATGCTCTTTTTCTTTCGCACATAAATTACTGCAGTTTGGTGTGGGCAACCAGGGACTAAAACGAACATAATTAAACTTCAGACCATGCAGAAAAAATTATTAGACATGTCGCTAATTTAGATTATTTGTAATCAACACAACTTGTGTGTCGGGACTATGGTATTATTAAAGTGGAATATATGTATATCTTTCGCATTCTTCGATCCTACTATTTCTCTTCTATTCGTTTAAACAATTCATCAAAAATACCGCATGTCTAACTGCAAAAAATGTTTTGTTAGGACAAGAAGCAGTGCTGTTTGGTTTGTTCCGAGGTTTCGCAATACTTACAAATCTCAAACATTGCAATACAATTTACCAATGATTCTCAATAAATACAGTCATGTAAACAGTTTCTCATTAACAGAACTACGATCCTTTTTTGTAAATATAGGCTAACTTTTTTCACGTTGTAAAATGTGCTGTCTGTACGATAGTACCAATTCATTTTTCTTTCAGTGTGTGCATCCATGCTGTACCGAATAGGTTATATGATATAATTCAGTCTGTATAATTTTGTTTGTCTGATATGTTATGTACAGTGTATGATGCAGCACATACACAAGGATCAAATTTGTATGCATCTTCCCTGATATTTTCATCATTTATTTATTTTTATTATTTTATTTTTTGGCAATAATGGTGTTATGGTTGCTGGATGTTTCTTTTGTTTTCTTTCTTTGTTTTTTTTTTCTTTTTGCTCGCGTCCATGTAATCTTCTGTGCTATGCTGGTATCAGGATGTTTCGTAGGAATGTATATATATGTTTTTATTACACCGTATTTGGTATTGTTATGTTAGCTTATGGTCTTTATTGTTACACACATCTTTTGTCATTGTCCCACCTGCCTTGTATAGGGTTCACTGGCCTCGTCAAGCTGTCCATAAACAGCTTTTAGCCAGTGAACCTCTCCAGAACCTGTTTCTTTCTGGGAAAATAAATTGATTTGATTTTGATTTGATAGGCGTCTATATCGGGTGTCGGCAGCCGAGCGTCACATTATCCAAAGTGAGGTCGACAAAATGCTCGCCAAGGACATCGTTGAGCCATCCTTCAGTCCTTGGCCTTCTCCTGTAGTGCGAGTCCGCAAGAAAAATGGTGCATGGCATTTCAGCGTTGATTATTGACATCTAAACGAAATTACCAAAAAGAAGTGTACCCTCTGCCATGAATAGATGATGCACTTGATTGCCTCTATGGGGTGCACTATTTTTCCTCCATAGACCTCCGTTCCGGCTACTAGCAGATAAAGGTAGGTGAAATGAACCATGAAAAGACGGTATTCATCACCCCCGATGGCCTATATCAATTCAAGGTCATGCCCTTCAGCCTTTGTAACGCTCCAGCCACCTTCGAACGAATGATGGACTCTCTGCTAAGAGGATTCAAATGGTCCACCTGTTTGTGCTACTTGGACGACCGCCATCGTCTTTTCACCAACATTTGAAACTCACATAGAGCGCCTCTCAGCCAACCTGGGAATCTTCCGTCGCGCTGGCCTGCAGCTCAACTCATCCAAATGTCACTTTGGATGCCATCAAATCACAGTGCTTGGCCATTTAGTAGACGCCAACGGTGTACAACCAGACCCGGCAAAAATCAGCGCCGTCAAAAATTTTCCTGTACGACAATCTGCCAAGGATGTACGCAGCTTTATCGGACTATGCTCCTACTTCCGACGCTTCGTGAAAAATTTTGCGCACATAGCGAGGCCGCTTACGCAGCTCCTCAAGAAAGAAGTCCCGTTTTCATGGGGCTCCGAAGAGGTTTCTGCGTTCTCGACTCTCGTCGCTCTTCTCACTACCCCTCCAATTCTGGCACACTTCAACCCTGCTGCCCCTACGAAAATCCGTACAGATGCAAGTGGGCATGGCATTGGTGCAGTGCTGGCTCAGAAACAACATGGCCATGATTGCGTAATTGCATATGCCAGCCGCCTCCTATCCGCCCCTGAACGTAACTATTCGATAACAGAGCGTGAGTGCTTGGCTCTTGTATGGGCGGTGGCGAAATTTCGACCTTATTTATATGGGCGCCCATTTTCGGTAGTTACCGACCACCACGCACTCTGCTGGCTGAACTCTCTGAGAGATCCATCAGGCCGCCTTGATCGCTTGGCTTTGCGCCTGCAAGAGTTTTCCTATTCGGTGGTCTACAAATCTGGCCACCTACACCGTGATGCCGATTGCCTCTTCCGGTACCCTGTCGACGATCCTGAGGACATTTACGAGCCCACGAACAACTCTATCTTGGAAGTGTCGGACTTCCTGAATATTGGGGAAGAACAGTAGCGTGATCCAGAGCTGCTTGACATCATCAGCCGTATGGAATCCTCCACAAATGATGCTTCCGTCCGCCACTTTGTCATTCAAAAGGGTGTGCTATACCGTCGCATTTTCAGACTAGACGAGCCGGACCTTCTCATTGTTGTGCTTAAGCATTTGCGCCGCTGTGTTCTCACCGAACTTCACGACGCTCCCACGGTTGGACACCTTGGCGTATCCCGCACGTACGAGCGCGTCCGGCGCCGTTTTTTTCTGGCCAGGCCTTGCTCGTTCGGTACGCCGATACGTCGCCACATGTGTCCTATGCCTACGTCGTAAGACACCGTCGCTGCTACCCGCTGGCCATCTTCAACCAATTGACATACCTGCGGAACCATTTTATCGTGTTGGGTTAGACCTCCTTGGTCCTTTTCCCACATCAACATTAGGAAACAAATGGATAGCCGTTATCACAGACTACGCTACACGCTACGCTATTACGCGAGCTCTACCGACCAGCTGTGCAACTGACGTCCCCGACTTCTTGTTACGGGACGTTATATTGATTCATGGTGCGCCGAGACAGCTTCTCACAGAACGTGGCCGTACATTTCTATCCCAAGTCATCGCCGACATTCTGCGTTCTTGTCCACGCAACACACACTGACAACCGCTTACCACACTCAAACAAACGGCCCTCACGGAACGATTTAACCGCACTTTAACCAAATATGCTCGCTATGTACGTCTTGCCCGACCACCGAGACGGGGACCTTGCCTTACCCTACGCCACTTTCGCGTATAATTCATCCCGTCACGGCACAGCGGGCTTTTCGCCGTTCACTTATTGTACGGAAGAGAGCCGACTTTACCACTGGACACAGTCATCTCAGCTCACACCTCGTCCACCAGCGAGTATGCCCGCGACGCGATTGCGCGAGCCGATCATGCCCGTCATTTCGCTCGCGCTCGGCTGATGGCGTCGCAAACCAACCAATGCCGTCGGTACGATGCGGAACATAGAGACGTACACTTCGCTACCTGTACCCTCGTTTTACTCTGGTCCCCTGATCGTTGGCTGGGCCTATCCGAAAAACTTCTGTCTCATTACACGGGACCCTACCGTACATTGCGTCAAATAACACCTGTCACCTACGAGATCAGCCCCATCTGTCCATCATCATCTACTATGCGGCCCAGTGACATCGTACACGTCTCGCGGATCAAGCCCTACAATAATGCGTCAGATAACGACCTTTAAAGCACCGGGACGGAGCTCCGCTTGTGAACCGTGAGAAGGAAGAAGTCTCCTTTCTTTCCCGCGCTCGGGTCTCCGCGTTCGCCTTCGCGGAACCAATCAGCTTCCTTAGTTGACGGGTCGGGAACTGGCTACGCACTCTACATCAGCCGCATTAATTGCGCTGCACCCCACATGCTGGTAATTGGTGCGTCATCCTAACTCTGTGTCTTTAATAGAAGGTTTGCAGTTTTCTGATCATAATTACGAGCATGCAGTCACTCTTCTGAAATAAACCTTCGGACGACAAGATAATTTAAGAGAGAACTACATAAAAGAGCTAGCAAACATGGAAGAGGTAAAGAGTTCTAAAATGTAGATGCGTTGAAGAAACTCCTACAATAGTTGCAAGTGAACACAGGAGCATTGCAGTTGTTAAGAGTGGAAATGAATAGTTACGCCACAGTCATAGCTCCTATGGTAAAATCTGTGCTAACCGGTGGACATGGGGATTGAGATGAAGATGAACAAGATAAAGAAAGGTGACAACAGACCAGTAACTACCGAATCGCGCCCAGCGTCAAGAGACAGCACGAGCAGTTTGATCGAAATTATGGAGTTTTTAAGGATATACATACGCAGCAGAGTATAACTCGAGAGGAAATATACGACGTGACCCAGTCTCCGCACAGTATTAGGCAGGCTAGAACATCTACGCTTCCAAGTACCTCGAAGAAAAAATGCGTCTTGTGTGAAATGACTGGACATTACACGGAAGATTGCGGAAGAAGCATTACTATGCAACAGAAGAAAGAAGCCTTGCAACGGGAGCGAAGATGCTTGAGAGGCACCAGACCTCACCACACGGCGAAGATATGCCACGCTAACGTACGCTGCAAATTATGCAAGTGAAGGCATGCGACATTCATGTGTCGACCACGTACGCCTGCAGGAAAGTCAGCACAGCAGCAAAGCGGTTGATGATGTTGAGCAAGTAAGTATAGGCGCACAACCTGACCAATTAGACACCAGCAAGGTCTGGAACATTCACGCACAGCAGTCTGGTGAAGACAAGTGCATACTACTGCAGACAGCCTTTCTTTGGACGGAGGGAGAACACAG
>WOVY01007437.1:0-35725 GCA_013436015.1 Rhipicephalus annulatus
AAAAGCACCAATGTGGATTTTATGTGAGTGTTTGCACCGCAGAATTGCGTTGTGCTACTTTTGTTATCACAGGAAGCACCTCCCAAAAGCCCTGCTACAAGAATGTGAGCCACAAGTTCTTTTCAAACAAACGGATCAGATGCCTGGAGCCATGGCCGGCTGCTTCTGGCCTACACACACAGTACAGCAGCCACCATAGTTTCGTGCAAAGGTGTGAGACATCCATGTTGCATAGAGTGACCATGTTGTCAGTTTTATAGCTAATAGGGATATGTCTGCAAAGTAATTCCCGGCACAGTGTGTTTTACACTCACTAATAGTGCCGTTAGGCAGCTTTGGCTCTGTATTTCTTTATTATCACCTTTCAGGCAATCTTGCCAATTTATACAGAATGCTGCAGCAATCCCATTGTGTGAGTATCACAAAAACTTTGTTCGGAAATACAATTATGGTGACCGCTTCATTGCCTGACCAGTGATTACCTTTACTAGCGAAGTGATGTGATTTTGCGCTGACTGTAAGTTGGTTCTCTCTACAATATTAAATACAGTTTTTGCTCTAAAATTATGCCGTATAAAATGTGTCGTTGTGAAGCATGCTGCATATTTGTTTATGTCACCTATGCGTTGCACAGTACTTCCTCACCATGCCGATCTGGCACAGCGGCACATCAACGAGGAATTGCTTAGTTGATTGCTGCGTGTTGATTGCACAATCACTGACATCATGCTTTGTTGCCGTGTGACTGTAGTCATGATGGTAACGGTGTGCGTAACCCTCTTAACGTTCAGAACTATGGAGAAGCGAAGTGAGAAACTGAAAACAGCTACAATCTGTGTTTAATTGGCTGTGACTTCGTCGTTTCATCATGCGAACGCAAATTTGTGGCAACATGCTCACAATTTACAATTTTGCCATTTTCAGAAATTTCAAATGGTGGGGTTGTTTAATAGCTTTTTACCTTTCAATTTTGAATGGTCAATTTATGCACTGCATGGATTTGTTGATTTATATTTTGCAATGCTCATCTGTGAAATATTCTTCAGCTTCTGTTGTTATGTGTGAGTTCATTATACGAAACATTCTGTATGTTTAATACGTACCATCAACAGCAAAAGTTTTCAGGACACGAAATGTTTGATGAAGCGAAATTCTCACTTTGTATTGGACTGTAATTTTGAAAGAAAATTTTCATACTGCACTTTGCATTCCGACCTATGCAGTCACCTGTCTAATTATAAGCGTTAAGTACTGACGTAGCGGGATTTCGCATTTATTGTACATTCAACATTTACCAAGCTTTTCCGATTGATAGTAATTTTATGGATTTTAAGGCACTAGAACCACCTCCTTCCTCGCCTTTTGCAGTGACATAGCTGGCAGTTCATTGCTTTGCTGCTGTGTTTACCTAATACTTATTCAGCCAGTGCATGTCAATTGGTGCTTTGGGTTTAATTTCATCATTAAGTGTTCAATATTTTATTAGTCGTGGGGCTTTTCTCGGTCTTCTGACTTTCTTTGGCAACTTATGCTATTTTCAGAGCAATCTGAAGATAATAATATTGACTCTACTAAGCTTTGATTCAGAAAAAAAAGCTGAACCATTGCCTAGGTGCATGACATGCGCCATAGCGTTTCAGGTTACCAGAAAAAGATTCTAGGCTGGATAATATGTAGCTCCTTGTTAGTTGCGTGCCTTGCTTTTATTTAGAGCTCTTTTTATAGCCCTAAAATTTATCTTACGTTGTTTACAGCTATGCTGCCTTGTGAACAACCCCCGCACTGAGTGGATTTGATCTTTAGGGCTGCAGTTGCACTTTTGAAGGAGGCAAAAATGCTAAAGGCCTAAGTGCTTTTGAATTGACATTCACATTGATAACGCCATTATTGCTGATGATGATGAGTGCTTTTTAATGGCGCAAGGGTCAATTGATGGCCAAAGAGCGCCATTTCAATAGTCTGGAGATATGAACAATGATATGATGCGTGGCTGTAAAGGGGCCTTAAAATTCCTCGTGCTAATGCGGGTTAAATCATGGAAGTAATAAAAGCATGGCAGTGGTGTGAAATATGTGCTGTGAAAATGGATGGCAAAATGTCAGGATATTAAATTCATGGAGGAGATGTAGTCAACGTAGCCAAGACCACGGTACAGATAGAAGTCATGCTACGGATGACCTCGAAATATCGGGTGAAAGCTATGCACATCTTTTGAAAACGTGAGAAACGTATGCAGTTTAAAAAGAGGATACCTACCGATGAGCATCCCAGGGTGTAGTTCGAGCTGCTGTCGGTAGGGCAGTAAAAGATGCGTTTTCTTTAGAGCATCAAGCTCATTGCACTGAACGAGAATGTGGAAACCGTAAGTGGTTCTCGACATCTCTCACAATATGGTGGAGTGCCGGTAGACAAAAGATGTGAAAGTGTAGAGTATGTATGTCCTGTTCTAAGCCTTGTTATTGTTACTTCTGTGTTTCGTGATTATGATAGTGGTTGCCAATACCCTAGTTGCGGCTTAATAGCACGGAGTTTATTGTCTGTGTGTTTATCCCACGTGCTCTGCCAATACCGCCTGAGTTTCCGTTTTAAAAAGGGTTTTAGGTCAAGTGCAGGGATTGGTATTGATGCATTGGGAGTGGTGTCATTGGCGGAAGCGGCCAGCTTGTTGGCCTATACGTTCCCTTGTATCTCACGGTGCCCTGGAGCCCAGCAGACAACGACGTGCTGCTTTGATGTGTACAGTGTACCCACAAGTGAGTAAAGGGACACCAGCACGGGGTTCTTGTGCTTTTTAGGAGTTTTCAGGGCTTTGGCCACGCTTAGGCAATCTGTGTATATTACCGCCTTTTGTAATTTTATCTGTTTGATGTGTTTTGCGACCGCCAGTATTGCGTAAGCTTCTCCTGTGAAAATGCTTGCATCAGGATGAAGAACGGCGGCCTCGCAAAAGTATTGGCCTACCGCTGCATGTTACACAGAAGTGTTTGACTTTGACGCGTCGTTAAAGAATTTAGGATATGAGTATTTCTGTTGTAGTTCTAGAAAGTATGTATGTATGTGTGCAAGAGGTGCATGCTTTGTGATTTCCACAAAAGAGACATCACAGTCTATAAGCTGCCATTTCCAACATATCTGCCATATTGGCAGATATGTTGCAGGAGCCATCAAATTGTATTCGAGAAGAGGCAAACCTGTTTCTTCGACCAGACCCCTTACACGGAGCGTGTAGGGCTGCCTCAACGAAGGAAGGTTCTCGAACAAGCCAGAACAAGACAAATCTATAATTGTAAAATGGGAAGGGTGTTTGTTGTCTTCCTTCATCTTATAAAAGTACAAAAAAGACAGGAAAAATCTTTGTAGGTGGAGCAACCATTCATTCGAATCCACGTACAAGATCATCACAGGGCTAGTTCGGAAAATACCCGTAGAGAGGCGAATGCCTAGATGGTGGACGGGGTCGAGAATCTTCAAGGCTGATGATGTTGCCGACTGATAGATTATAGCATCATAATATAGGCGTGTGCGTATGAGGCTTTTACATAAATTCATTTGACATTTCGTGTCAACACCCCATGTAGTGCGAGACAACACTTTTAAAATGTTCATTCTTTTTAAGCACCTGTACGTAAAATATTTGATATGTGGGGTGAAGGTTAGTTTCATGTCTAATATGAGACCAAGAAACTTGTGCTCGGTCTTCATTGACAGAGGTTGACCATGCAGGTCAATGTCGGGGTCCGGATGGAGGCCCCTCTTTCGGCTGAACAACACACAAGTGCTCTTTTGCGCGTTGAGTATAAAACCATTTTTATTTGCCCATTGAGATACCTTGTTCAACCCTAGTTGAACTTGACGTTGGCACATTGAGATGTCGCACGATTTGTGATAAATCTGCATATCATCGACATATATGCAGTAAAATATATTACGTGGGAGAGACAAGTGCAAGGAATTCATTTTACCTACTAAAAGTGTGCAGCTCAATACACCTTCTTACGGCACTTCTGTTTCTTAGACAAATACTCGAGATAGGACAGTGTTAACTCGCACACGGAATGTACGGTTGAACAGGTAGCTTTCGATATTTGTCAGCAGTCTACCCCGCACTCCTAAATGTGACAGGTCTGTCTTGCAATAAGCCAAAGCGCCATTTAGTGTCATATGCCTTTTCTACATCGAGGAACACAGAAAGGCAAAACTGCTTATGAACCAAAGCGTCGCGAATTTGTGCCTCGATACGGACAGGTGGTCGGTGGTAGACTGAGCCGCTCGAAACCCACACTGGTATGGGTCAAGCAGGCCCTTAATTTCAAGGAAGTGCATCAGGCGCCTGTTAATCATTTTCTCAAAGACTTTGCAAAGACCGCTAGTTAACGCGATTGGCCTGTAGCTGGAAACTGAGGCCGGGTCCTTGCCTTGTTTTAAAATTGGGATAAAGATTCCTTCCAGGCTGAGGGTAGCTCGCCGGAAGACCTTGTCGCATTGTACAGAGAGAGGAGAGTTTTCTGGGTTTCAGTGGGCAGATGTTTTAACATTTCATATGTCAGACGGTGCGTGCCTGGGGTAGATTTATTGCAGCAGGTAAGTGAGGCTTGCAGTTCAGTCAAACAGAAATGTTCATTGTATGTCTCATCTGTTGTGGGTTTGCGCTCTATTCTCTGTTTTTCTATTCTGGTTTTGTATTGTTGGAACGCTTTACTCTAAATGATGACCTGGAGACTTGCTGGAAGTGAGCCCAAACAGTGTTTGCCTGGTCTTCCAAGATCTCCCTTTCTGTGTTCACTAGAGGAAGTGTGTGTACTTGTCGTTCTGCTACCTTACTAACCATGTTCCAGACTCTCGCCTCATCTGTGTATGAATCAATGCCTGATAAGAATTTATGCCAACTTTCTCTTCTCGCCTGCCGGCACACCCTCCTTCCTTGTGACTTCATCTTCTTAAGGCTTATATGAATCTTGGCTGTATGCGAGTCTCTAAGCAACTTCCATGCCTTATTTTGTTCTTTGCGCGCATTACGGCCCTCATATTTCTATCATTGAACTCGTCGTTTGCCTGATGGTCCACATGTTTGTGGTATACATTTCGTTGCAGCATCAATAAAAATGCTGTCAGGTAGCTCAAAGCAGCTTCTACGCCTAACCCCTCCATGTCAGTTCAAGTTCAGAGAGTCATTTTTGATACTCTTCCCAATCGGCTTTGTCGGTGAGCCATTTGGAAACCTGTGCATGACATATATTTGTTATTGATGTGCTGTAACGATAGGAAAATGGTCACTGCCGTATGGATTATAATGACCTTCCATTTAGGTAGAGGCAGGCGTGATGGGGATGTTATGCTGAGGTCTATGGCTGAGTACGTATTGTTAGCGATGTTGTAATATGTTGGCTCTCTCCGATGCAGAAGGCATGCACCGGTAGAAAAAAGAAACTGGTCAATCAAGCAACCTCGGGCATCGCAGTAAGAGTCACCTCATAGGCTACTATGAGCATTAAAGTCCCCTAGGACGAGATACGGTTCTGAAAATTCATCTATCAGCGACTTAAACTCATGTTTAGACAGTTGATTGTGTGGTGGTATGTATATGCTGCAAATTATCACAAATTTATTGAAGATGACAGCTCGGACAGCTACTGCTTCCAGGGATGTCTGACGGGGTAAAGGTGTACAGGCGGTTCCTTGGTTAACGATTATGGCAACACCACCGGATAAGGTGATAGCATTAAATCGGACTTTTCAAAAGATAACGTAATTTTGAAGAAATTTAGTGTGTCTTGAATTTAAGTGTGTCTCTTGTGCGCACAGCACATTTTGTGTATATTTGTGTACAAGTTCTTGAATATCGTTGAGGTTTTTCAGCAGTACTCTGACGTTCCACTGTATTATTTGTGTCATTTCATTCTGTGTGGGGCTGCGTATACAAAGGTGTTGCCTTACGTTACAGGGTTCTTAGGAGGCCCTGTAATTCGTATTCTTTCTTTTTTAGTGCGCTCCAAAGAGCTACGCCTCTCCTTTGATGCCTAGGGTGCCGGAAAAGTCGTACTTGGATTCATCGCCTATTGTGAGGTGGTGGATGGTGTCTGCTCGGCAGGCACATTCACATAACTTTCGGACCTAACTGCGCTTGCAGTGGTCCGAGGTCAGGAAGACTGGGGAGCCTGCTGGCTCTGTTTGTTAGGTGGCGGAACAGTACTGGCTGCTCCAGCCGGGAGCGCTTGTGGCACGCCCACAGTCTCACTCTGTGTGACTTTTGCTGGCACGGAAAGATGCGGCGCGGCGCTCCGGCGCGTCCCATCGGCAAAGAAGGGACTGGACTGATCGATGGAGAACCATTTACGTGCTTCTTGGAAGGGCAGATTGAACTTCACCTTAATCTCAAGGATTTGTTTTACTTTCTACCAGATCGGGCGCGATCTCGAGTAGGCAGCACGGTCTCCTTTACAGTTCGCACAACATGACGTGTTTGAATTTCAGGTATATGATGCGTGCTCATTAGATGCACATTTTGCACAAGTATTACTCCCACTGAAACTTTGTGACCCATGTCCAAAGCGCTGGCACTTGAAACATCTGTCAGGGCTTGGCACGGAGACCTGACACGGAGCTTGTAGTAGCCATTTTCAATTGAATCGGGTAAGTCACTCGTACCAAATGTGATGATTATGTGTTTCGCGGGTGTTTCCTTTTTGTCTCCTCGTATAATTATTCTTTGGACTTTGACTACATTCTGGTTTCACCAGCCTTCTAACAATTCACTTTCAAACAGTCAAGGCAGGTCGTCATCAGAGACCACGCCGCTCACTGTACTCATTGACCTGTGAGGGCCCATTGAGACTGGGACATCCCCCGCTACCAGGTTAGGCAAGTTCTCGTATTGGAGCTTGTCGTGGACCTCCAAAAGGAGGTCACCGCTTCCCAACTTCGTTACACGGTATCCCGGGCCGATTGTTTCGGTGAGTGTTTTCGAGACAAGAAAAGGTGAAATCGCTCGGACTGTTTCGTTCTCTTTTTGGCAATGGACGATATGAAACTTGGGAAAAGACTGCTTCGGTTTGGAAGAAATAAACGGCTCTTCGGTGCGCCACCTTTTGGGGCGGCGATCAGGGAGAGGGGGAAAAAGATGGCCATACATATTGCGTACAGTACGGCGGCGATGGTGGCCACCCACCACCGAGCCCAACAAGCGCACGCTACAAGGTTGCATAGTGAACACTTAGAGACGCCAGCCATGCATCGCCGCTATAACCGAATATAACAACCCAAGGTTGGGTAACTACACAGGGTTAACCCTCGCCGCCAGAAAATTTAGCGGCGAGGGTTAATACGAAGATAAGACGAAGATGTAGGTAGAGAGAGATAGGAAAAGGCGACTGCCGATTTGGACTGGGTGGGTCAGCCCAGGGGCGCCGTCTACGTGAAGCCGGGGCCAAAGGGGTGTATTGCCTCTGCCGGGGGCCTCCCTGGTGCAGTATCTGGCCACTACCTCCCCCATGCAAACGTCAATCAACTCACGGCCCTAAGTCCCCTGAAACTGCGAAGCAACTGACCACGGTGGTGGTCAGATCTTCAACGAAGCACAATGTGCTAAAAATCTTTGGATCCAGACAGGCCGCAAATAAAACCTGAACTTGACAACATATAGAGCTAGAACCTTATCTAGTGAGGCAAGTCTAGCTGTACTATTCGAGGAGCTAGAGGGTTTTAAATGGGATATATTATGGATCAGTGAGATTAGGAGGACAGATGAGGCCTTTATGGTGCTACAGAATTGGCATGTCCTTTGCTATCGGGGCTTGACTGACAGGAAGAGAACTGGGAATGGTGTCCCTAATTCAAAATAACATAGCTGGCAACATAGAGGAATACTATAGCAACAATAAACAAGTGGTAGGTATCGTAATAAAACTCAATAACAGATACAAGATGAAGGTGGTACAGGCTTTGGCGCCTACATCCAGCCATGATGACGCTTGTGTTGAAAGCTTCTACGAAGACGTGGAATCGGCAATGAGCAACGTAAAAAACACAGTATACTATATTGACGGGAGACATTGGGTCAAAGGTAGGGAAGAAGCAGGCTGGAGACCAGGCAGTAGGAGATCATGGCATCGGTACTAGAAATGCCAGAGGAGACCTACTAGTAGAATTTGCAGAACGCAATAATTTACGGAATTTAATTACCTTGTACCAAAAACGAGGAAACCGTAAGTGGACATAGAGGAGCCTCAATGGCGAAAATAAGAACAAAATAGAGATTATAATGACTGCACACCCAGGCATCGTGCAGAATGTGGAAGTGGTTGGCAAGGTACGATGTAGTGACCATAGAATGGTGCGGTATCAAATTCGCCTAGACTTGAAGAAGTAATGACAGAAAGTTATACGCAAGAAGTCGATCGATGAGCTAGCACTGAGAGGGAGAGTACAGGAATTCAGAGTCTCCCTTCAGAACAAGTACTCGGCTCTTATTGAAGCAACCAACCTCAGCGTAGATACAATGAGTGATAATCTGACGAGTATCATTACGGAGTGTGCAGTGGAAGCTGGAGGCAGGGTAGTTAGACGGGACACTGGCATACTTTCCTAGGAAACGAAGAATCTCATTAAAAAGCGTCAAATCATGAAAGTCTCAAGTACGGCAGACAAAATAAAACTGTCAGAGCTTTCGAAGTTGATTAATAGGCGCAATGTATCCGATGTAAGAAAGTGTAACATGGCGAGAATTGAACACGCTCTGAAAAACGGAGGAACCGCCAAAGCAGTGAAGAGGAAACTTAGGATAGGGGAAAATCAGCTATATGTACCAAGGAAGAACGAAGGCAAAAAAACACCAATATGAATATGATATTTAAAACAGCGGAGGAGTGTTACAGAGATCTGTACAGTAGCTGGGACATCCACGACCTTAATACTATAAGAACTAGCAGTAACCCAGATGACACCCCGCCAGTAATAATAGAAGAAGTCAGAAAACCCTTGAAGAGCATGCAAAGAGGCATAGCTGCTGGTGATGATCAGGTAACATCAGATCTGCTGAAAGATGGAGGGCAGATTGTGTTAAAAAAACTAGACACTCTGTTTACGAGGTGTCTCCTGACGGGAAGAGTACCAGCGTCTTGGAAAATTTCTTACATCATCATAATACATAAGAAAGCAGATGGCAAGGACTTGAAGAATTACAGGTCGATCAGCTTGCTCTCTGTAGCATACAAGCTATTTACAAGGGTAATTGCTCACAAAGTAAAGAAAACATTAGAATTCAATCAACCAAATGAACAAGCAGGATTTCGAACAGGCTACTCAACAATTGGCCACATTCATATTATCGATCAGGTAATAGAGAAATGCTTAGAATATAACCATCCACTATACATAGTCTTCATAGATTACGAGAACGCGTTTGATTCAGTAGAAGTATCAGCAGTCATGCAGACACTGCGAAATCAGGGCGTCGACGAAGCATATATAAACATCCTAGAAGAAGTCTACAGGGGAGCAATTGGTACCATAGTGCTTCATAAAGAAAGCAACAGAATACCAATGAATTAGGGTGTGAGGCAGGGGGACACAATCTCCCCAATGCTTTTTACCGTGTACTTACAGGTAGTTTTCAAAGGCCTAGAATGGGAACAGTTAGGGATAAGAGTAATAGAGAGTACCTTGGTAACCTGCGCTTCGCCGATGACATTGCATTGCTGTGTAACCCACGGGATGAATTGCAACTCATGAATACGGAGTTATTTTCTGCAGAAAACGAAAGTAATGTACAACCTCGGAATGGGGAAGCGCTTTGAAATAGGTAATACTTCACTTGAAGTTGTAAAAGACTATATCTTCTTAAGGCACGTAATAACCGCGGAGTCGAACAACGAGATTAAATAACTAGAAGAATAAGAATGCGGTGGAGCACATTTGGCAAGCACTCTCAATTTATGACAGGTAGATTGCCGCTATCCCTCAAGAGGAAGGTATAGAACAGCTGGATCCAGCCGGTACTCAGCTACGGAGCAGAAACATGGAGACATACAAAGAGGGTTCAGCTTAAATTGAGGATGACGCAGCGTGCAACGGTAAGAAAATAGTAGGTGGAACCTTAAGAGACAAGGAGAGACCAGAGTGGATTGGGGAACAAACGGGTGTTAAGGATATAAAAGTTGAAATCAAGAAGAGGAAATGAACATGGGCCGAGCATGTAGCGCGTAGACAGGACAATCACTGGTGATTAAGGGTAACTAACTGGATTCTCAGAGAAGACAAGAGGGTTGGGGGAAGACAAATGGTTAGGTGGGCACATGAGATTAAGACGTTTGCGGGTATAAATTTGCAGCAGCAAGCACAGGCCCACTTAACTGGTGGAACATGGGAGAGGCCTTTGTCCTGCAGTGGACGTAGTCAGGCTGATGGTGGTGATGATGACGATGATGATGATTTGCGAGTTCATGGTCTTGTAATGTTAATCTGTGTAGTGGTTTCTTGACCGTTTGCAATATTTTCTAAAACTGTTGCTTTGATGCCTCAATGTGGGAAGAAGTTATTCAAGCACAATTCTGGGGGAAAAACTTCGTAATACAGCAGAGCCCTTTCCAACCATGTGCTCAGAAATTGAGTTACGAGAGAAAAATAACTGACACATGATTATTGCTTCATGCTTTCACCACAGTCTTCGTTTCTTTGTCAGCAATATTTCGTGGATATGGTAACAAAACAATTTTTGTTTCAATTTATGCTAATGTTGGTCGTGAGGAAACATGGCAAAATGGTCCTCGGCTGCTAACCCGAAGGTCGCGCGATGGAGTCCTGGCTGCGGCGGCTGCATTTTCGATGGAGGCGAAAATGCTGTAGGCCCGTGTGCTCAGAACTGGGTGCACGTTGATGAACTCCAGGTGGTCGTATTTCCGGAGCCCTCCACTATAGCATCTCTTATAATCGTATGGTGGTTTTTGGACGTTAAACCCCAAATATCAATCAAATCAAACATAGCAAAATGCAGTGTTTTTCATACATTTTTAAAACAGTGATTCCTTCCTGTTGTTTTAATCCTGTTGATCAAGTTGTTTTGAATATTTGAAAAAAAAAATTGTTTGTCTAAGTCGTGGCTGTTACCTCGATACGGTTTGCTGATCTGGTGAATGCATTTCTTCGGGGCGAATGACTCATTTTAGCATCAAGGACATGGTGTTATAAAACTGCCTAGTCTTCTGCAGCTTTAATTTTCCACCAAGCATCACTACACTGGAACCATTTGTTAAAGTTGAGGATTTGTAATGAATGGGTTGAGATGTATACCTGATGAAAAAAAATCATTTACCGAATGTTAGAGCTTGCATTTACAGAACTTTCTTTTACCGAAGCAGCAAACTGCATCAAGGTTGTTGCCTAAACTTAGACAAATTTTCTTATCCAATTATTGGCTCGAACAAGAGACCTAATTTAGTAATATGACACTCTTTCAAGCCCCCATCTTCATGTCACCTCCTGCCCTAATAGGATGTACAACTGTCATGTAGTGTTTATTGGATTTAAAGAAACTATATACGCAACCCTTACTTCCTAATTTAATGCTCGCGATTCGTGTTGATGCATTATTCCTTGTCTTCATCAGGCTAATACATCCATCATGATGTTATGAATAAGGGGACGTGTACCCATCAGCATTCTGTCACGCGCAGTGACGGAGTGCTGGCTATGGAAACCACAACGTTTGATCTTCTTATCTCACAGCTGCTGTTTCTCGCTCCAAGGGTGCCGTTACAATATGTTCCGTGCCACACGTAGGCCTTTGCTGTGGTGTACAATATGCTTTGTCTTGTGTAAGATTTCATATTATAATGCGAAATTCTTTTGTTCAACCCATATACCTCTCCATGATGTTAGTAGTTAAAGAAATTGTAACTGCCACACCGTCGCACTAATTAAAAAAATTTGTTATGCTAGTCTATAAATTCTTTTGCAGTTATATTATGGTTTTCAGCACGTTTGGCAATTATGTTTCTGAGTACATCTACGAAATTTTTGGTCAAAGAAGCGTGTAGTAGTGCATTTCATTGTTCATTTCAAATGCTGCAGCACGTATGCCTCACGCATCCTCAAAATAACGCAGCACAGTGCATACACACAAACTACTCCCGCATACACTTTGGATTTGTGGCTTAACTGTAGATTGTTTACTCAGACCTTGTACAACAATTATTAACAAAATGAATTGAAAGCTTTGCCATCTATGCAGGTAGCGTTCTCAGTATATGCTGGCAATAAGTGTGCAAAGTTCAAACAGTCCACTGGTCACATATTTTATTGTAAACATTCATAGATAGAAGGCCTGGGTTGTTTGAAGCTTATACATGGTAAGGAATGGACCGCGACTCCAAAAGTTTTCTGTTTTGTCACCTTTATACACGAGGTGGAATAGTCAAATTGTTCAAGCCGCAGCTATGTCTTGTCACTCAGCAGCGTTCAACAAGCTCTGTGTCAGAACATGTTGCGTGGAAAACTTGAACAAGATTCTCTTGACGTTCTTTAGGTTTTGGTGACCATTTTTCATTTGTTTTGCCCTTATCAGTCGCGTCGCAATCTTTATAGTATACTTTACCGATGACCTCAGTGAAATCTTCAGTGCTTTTTGGTATACCTTGCGATATACGTTCACGGACCACAAACTTGCGCATAATCGGAGGAAGGTCTCCTACAAAGTACACTAGGGTATTGAAACGCCACTCCTATTGGAAAACTTCTTTTTAAACAGTGCTTGAAAGTGGCTTGGAGCAAGATCGCGGGAGGCGGACTTGAAGTATTGGTTTATTTGTTGTCAACCATTAACTTCCAAGAACAACATGTTCACGAGGACGTATATAGCTAAAGAGCTGGTCAACCTTCACTGACTTGTTGCCAACTTATGCTGCAACTGCCATCTGCATAGGTGCAAAAACTTCTATGCAACTTTATTATTGCATGTCCAAGCCAAATTTTTCCATGCAATATTTCACACGTAGTTTGGAACATGTTTGCATGTACAGATTGGCTCAACAAAAAAAATCTGCTAAACGTAGATAAGGAGGATGTCATATCAACTTAGCTCGGGTAAATTTTTGGCCTTGTTTGTGCAACATCGCCATAAAGTTCAGCGTAGCACTTCAAATCACAAGGATGGGACAAGCTTGTGTATGCTTGGCCTCTCCCGTCTTCGTCATTTTCAGTGCTGCGATTAGCTTTAAAAGCATGTAATCTGCTCTTTGTGCTTTTGTTTGCTGCACACGCCATTGTTGTGTTCTTTGTGAAGAGTTTTGTTCTACTGGACTGCTGTTTCATTTGGTGTTGTGTACATAACAAACAGGAACTTTAGGGAGCTAGCCTTGAACAGCCGCATTCATTCCGCAAAATCATGCTACCTGTGCAAAACATATAGCACGTTGCAACCATTCTAAGAACCCTGTTTTGACTTGCAGATGAAGGTATGCCCAGAAACTAAATTGACAGCATGTCCAGCCAACAGAACTCTCTGTCAAACAACACAAATACCTCACATTCACAGGCATGCATAACGTTAATGAAATCCTATATTGCTATATTTTGCAAGCAGGCTCCATGGCACAGCTGTGGTGCGGCATACTGTTTTGCAGAACAATACAGTAGACTGATGTGTGAAACAATACAAACACTTTTGTATTAGTTGTATTGACGTATAGAATACGAAAGAAGGCCTTATTCGAAGGAAATCGTTGTATTTTGATCACGGAACAAGATCTGTCGCCTTAATAGAGTGACGGGTTGTTCTGTACTAACGCTACTGAAGCATGACTTCCGTGAAGAGGCTACGTCTGAAGGAGATAGTTGTATTCTTGCTCAAGGAAGTGCTTGACAGTGCTATACCTTCAGCATTTTCTGTGAAGGAGGGTGCTCATTTTTTACAGTGTATTTGTAATGAAAAAAAAACATTGAGCAAGACATTCAGAGGAAATTTGTTCCTTTAGAAAAAATATTGACACATCTCTGCCTCAGAGTAAGGTGTGCTATACATTCTGAGTTAATGTCGGTGACATCGTACATGTTTGCGTGATTAAGTTAGTTGACACAACATGGGGCCGCGCTAGAAACGGTACACTCATAGAAAGTATACTGTTGCTTTTCAATTGTCGGTACCTTTGCAGCTTGTCTAGCACTTTCGTTTTCCGTTGTAACGCCGGCATAGGTGCTTCATTCGTGCTGGAATGAGTTTTCCCGGCCCGCGCTTGAATCTGGTGACTTACACCTTATATCTGTTTCAGCAGAGTCAATTAAAGTGTTTAAAAGTTTTCAGCACCCAGGAAGTGTTGTTTTCATTCGTTGAGTTGAAAACAAAATCATTACGCCTATTCGAAAAGTTATTCACCAATATATCAAGTAAATAATAGTGAGTTTGTAACAAGAACATAAATGTTGTAGTTTTCGAATGATTGGTAGTATTTTCCAATGAAAACTTACCGTGTGCAACGGTGAAAAGCAAAGGGAGCAGAAATACAACTTCAGTTCGCATAAATATCATCTAAAACTGGTACAAAGTCCCTTGATGATCACAGCTTTTGACCTAATTTATACACATGCACTTACTTAGAGATACATACAATAAAGCACACATGAATCAGAAGACGCCCACACATACACGCTCACAGACACAGCTGTGCATGCAAGTATCTGGTTGGCTATATTTAACTTTTATCTGTGTTCAACTAAGCCTGCACAACCTAAGTTTTATGCATCCCGCTTTCTTTGATCAATAATAAATGACGTATTAAACGACATTTGCGAAAGCTTCTGTGTGACGTAGACTTTGAAGGGCTTGATTTATACGAGCAGCTTGTGCTCATGACGTGGTGTGTCCCGCATTGATGTTCTTCAACATATTATTATGGGGCAGCAATTCATCTTCTTACCCAACAGATAAGACTCACATTAGAGTGATATTCCAGATCGTTCATAGGCATCTGTTACACTCGTTTTATTGTTCCAGAGAGCTTCAAAAATAGAGTCTGCGTGTGAATCAGTAGAGGGAACTGACATCTGGGTGCAAGCTGCCAGGTTTGTACATGACCGAAAAAGAAAACTTTTGCATGCGTAAAGCTCCGCGAGCAGGATGTCGTGTGTAACTATAAAAAGAATTCAACCAGAAGGGCATGTGGTGGTACGTAAATGCCTGATATTGACATCCGTATAGGTATGGCCCGAATTTGGCGACTACCCAACTGAGAACCAAGCACACGCTCTCTGTGATGCTTTCAGGGTGAATAGGGTATGTCTGGCTTATGCAATGGCACAGTCATGGTCACGCTGTTGATGAGTTAGACTTGCGCCAATGTCATGGCCACTTTCACATATACGGATTCTTGAGGATTAGTAGAGTCAAATTCGGCGAAAGTTCAAGGAGTACACTGGAGCACGATGATATTTAACAACGCAGATGCTTCTTTTTAGCCTCACGAAAACGGGATGCCGGGTATGAGAAGGTACGTAAGAGGCTTCCCTATGCCCCTAAATTTTTTTCATAAAGGGTGAAAAAATTATTGTCCCATTTGCATAGCTGCGAACATCTTTTGCATATTGTGGTACCAGAATGTTTTTGACTGTGCTGATTTTTGCTAAGTATCGGCGTACATCGCTAGCATGTATTAAATGTCCAGGTACTGTCACTTGGTCGCAGCCAAATTGAGACGTCGATGAATTAATCTGCATTCCAGAACAACGGAACGCTGCAGAGAGCCGCTCTTTGCAAGTTTCAAATGTGGGGTAATAAACAAGAACATCGCTCAAGTAACACAAACCGATGGGTCGTTAAAAGCCTCTGAGCGGAAACGATCATTCGTTCAAACATGGCTGGAGCGTTGCTCCATAGCGAGCAAATTCCAGCTTCAGAGTTTCATGGCGAGAAATCAGTCTATCTTTCCTCGTACTTCTCTTCATCGAATTTATCGTGACGCCACTGATATCTAGCAATAATGCCACAGGAAATTGCCGTTGCTCTACACAACGCTAAGGAAGAGAAACGCTAACAGCACAACTATGATCGATGAAGCCAGTCGCAATGCACGAGCCAGTCCTGCTTGCGCATGGGACTCCACCGAACAGCCAACGCACGTCAAGAAGAGAACGAGCGTGCTGTGAGAAGAGGCTCACAAGTCCAATCATCCTTCGAATCTTCTCGATTGCTGCGCGTCGTTCACTTTGGGCACAAGTTCACCCCTAAATAGTGTGTATAGACATCCTTGTTATGAGGCTGCTACATTCGTTACGTTTTCTTGTGAAGGCACCGGGTAAATGATTCAAAACCCCATGAGAGAGCGAAGTCCAAGCCTTGACCATCCGCAAGCCGTGAAGCTTACACCAGTACACCAACGAAGCAGTCGCCGTATTCAAGGGGATTCACCAGAATTCGGACCACTTCCCTCTGTGCCAAGGGCATCGGTGACGGAGACAAGGAATGCCACCACTGCGACTAGCCAAGTTGCACAATCACAGCTCATCCTCAGCCAACCCCTCATACCGAAGGTGTTCCATGGTGACCCGTTCGAGGACGCCGAAGACTGACTGGATCGTTTCGAGAGGGTGGGAAACATAAACCAATGACGCAGGCAAGTTGCGCAAAGTCTCCGTCTCTAGAAGACACACTGCGAGTGTGGTACGAAAACCACGACGCATCTCTAACGTCCTTTTAAGAGTTCCGGCAGCAGCTACTGTGCACGTTTGGCAACAATGATCGCCGAGAAAAGGCAGATCTTCGTGCACGGAATCATGCATAAACGATACTGTCGCTATGTACATAGAAGACATGTCCCGCCTGTTTGAGTGAGCGGATCCCCACATGACTGAAGAAGGTGCGTCATGTCATGCTTGTGGTAAAACAAGTGCTGTTCGCAGGACTTGTTCGAAATCCGCCACGTACTGTTGCCGAGTTTCGGTCGGAAGCAACAACAATAAAAACGACGCTGCAACATAGATCCCGTAAGTACAATGGTGACGTAGTCTGTGAGTTAGCAGGAGTCTTCTCGGCAAACGTTGTCCATAAGCTTTACGCCCTGCGGGAGCAGGTCAGGTCAGTTGTCAAGGAGGAACTACGCAAGCTGCAGCCGCTCGCTTTACCGAGGCTGTCTATTGCGGATGTTGTTCGAGAAGAAATTCCGCAGGCCATACGGTAGCCGCAGAGTGATGCACCACCGACAAGACGCACGGTAACTTATTCTGAGGTGCTTAGGTGGTCTGCTGTCCACTGTGCGCCTATCGAGATGTCAAGTACTTATGCACTGACTACACGTAGCCCGCGTCATATTGTACAGGCAACTCGCAGCGCATCTCTTCCGACAGAGACAAGACCTCGGAAAAGCGATGTATGACGAGATGCGGAACGTAGGCCCCTGTGCTTTCACTGTGGAGAGGCTAGCCATCTGTACCGGTTCCGCGAACCGTGTCCGCGAACCGTGTCCGCGAAACGAACCGTGTCGGCGAAACGGCGAAAGGCCGTCCGAAATCGAGGAATACCTGTGCTCACGTCAGAGCTTCGACCAGCATCGTCGTCATGAACCACGGTCACCATCCCCTCTACGTCAGCGCTCGCCAAGCCCACGTTCCTTTCCAAAGACACCAGGCATCGTTCGCCTAGTTCGAACTCAAGAAACTGAAGTGCGCCACCTGTGGAGGTGAAGCCGCTGGTGATTCGAAATATTAAGATCCTCTACTGCGACACCAGCGTAACGACGACAATGACTGCGTCCAGGTAAAGAAGTGCAGTAATGAGAAGTTAGCTTCAGACTTGCCGTTGGTAATTGACGGGCTAGAGCTCATGGCTTCAATCGATGCCGGTGGGGATTACTCTGTGATAAGCAACAATTTAACGAAGCACCTTAGAAAAGTTTTGACCGAATGGACTGGACTTTCAGTACCTACGGCAGGCAGTCATCTTATTACGCCTCTCGGCAGATGCGCCGCAAAAGTTTCGGTACGAGGTTTCACTTACGTTGGTGACTTTGTTGTCCTGTCCGTATGTTCGAGAGAAGTTATAGTCGGAGTAGATTTTCTGCAAGCATATGGTGCCATTATTTTTTCCAGAGGTCCAGCGTATCATTTTCGACGGAACAAGCTGTAAAGGTAGCTTGACAAGACGAGCGATACACCTCTCCACTGTGAGTCGTCTATGATGATGTGACTGTACTGCCGCAGAGCAGTGTAATGGTTCTAATCAGAAATAATACGTTTGATGACTTCGAAGGTGTGGAAGACAGCAGCATGGATGTTTTTCTCAAAAGATGTATTTGTGTGGCACGAGATAATATCCAACTGCGAAATGGCTACGCAGACATCCTCGTGACAAATTTCGGGAACTAATTCCAGCACATCGCAAAGGGGACAGCCACAGCCTTTCTTTATGAGTTTTGTGAAACCACACAAATATGCAGCCTTCAAACAACGTTAGCGAATATGAAACCAAGATCTGATGTCTGCTACGTAATATCTGTAAATTATAACCTTTCAGTGATCCAACACCAAGAGATCTACAACCTTGTATAGAAATTTGGCAGCTGTTTCTCCAATGGTTCAAAGGTACGACGCACGACCATTACAAAACACAGGATTGTAATGGACGAGACAACAAGGCACGTACGCCAGCACCCGTATTGTTTCTCACCAAAAGAAAGGGAAGTTATCAAGCATCTAGGACGGGAGATGCTTGAAGATAATGTTATTCAGCCTTCTAGCAGTCCGTGGGTCTCTCCTGTAGTACTTGTCAAGAAGAAGGATAACACGGCAAGGTTTTGCATCAACTACCGAAAATTGAATGCTGTGACTAAACGAGATGTGTATCCCCTCCAGCGTATTGACGACACATTAGACCGACTTCGATGTGCCAAGTTCTTCTCATCTCTAAATCTGAAAAGTGGATACTGGCGAACCGAAGTGGATTAACGTGATCGCGAGAAGACTGCTTTTGTTAGTTACCCCGGACGGACTCTATGAATTTAAGGCTCCCCCTTTTGGTCTTTGTTGTGCACTGGTAAAGTTTCAACGCATGATGGACACTGTACTTTCCGGATTGAAGTGGCAGTGTTGCTTAGTGTACTTTGACGACGTGGTCATCTTCGCCGCCACATTTGGGGAGCATATGAAGCGCCTGCAAACAGTGATAGAAGCAATTCATTCGGAAAATTTAACGATCAAGCCAGAGAAGTGCCAATTTGGTTTCAAAGAACTTCGATTCCTTGGGCACGTCGTCTTCGCCCACGGTGTTCGCGCTGATCCCTAAAAGACAGCCACCGTTAATATTACAAGGTTCCCGGTGCCAGCAGACAAAAAGTCAGTACGGAGGTTTCTTGCTCTGTGTGCTTACTATGAACGATTTGCCAGAAATTTCTCACACACCGCAGAACCATTGACAAAACTTACGAGAGAAGATGTATCTTTTCAGTTGGAAACCGAGCAACAAAGCGCCTCCAACGAATTAGAAAACGGTTGCGAGAGCCTCCAATCCTTTCTCATTTTGATAAAACAGCTGACACGGCAATACACACAGACGCTGCAGTAACACCAGCCTTGGATGCATTCTAATACAGTGGCATAATGGCGAAGAATAGGTGATAGCATACGCCAGCCGGACTTTAACAAAAGCGGAGGCCAATTATTTGGCCACAAAGAAAGAATGCCTTATTGTCGTCTGCGTCATCAGTAAGTTTCAGCCGTACTTGTATGGTAGACCATTCAAGATAGTCAGCGATCACCATGCCCTTTGCACGCACGCCAACCTCAAGAACCCATCCGGATGACTAGAAAAGTAGAGTCTCAGTCAGCAAGAATTTGATATAACTATAAAATATGGTGTAATTGGTTGGCGGATTTGGAGTGGCCGACGAACTCTGCGCCGGAGCACTCCCCTCTGGAGGAGGGAAGGAGAATCCGCTTTGGCACGCACAAAGTTGGCACTGTTTTGAGGCGCGGGGCGCTTGCAACTTCTGGTTGAATCCACTAATTTTCACGGAGCAGAAAAAGTTGCTCCATGGAGTATTTCACGGCAGAGCGGTTCCAGATCAACCAATGGCACATACAGGGTACACTCTCAATCCGCCAATGGATTGGACTTTCTCTGTTTGGAGCATAAGGAAGTGTTAGCGGAAGTGCTCAGAATCTGCCAATAGATAACACCAATGAACCTGCTCCACGTAGAGCAGAAGAAAGCATGACCGGAAGTGCTCTAAATCTGCCAATGAATGACACCATATGAAGGACGTGGTAATAGAGGGCTCTGAAAATTCTGAACGACCGAGGTTTTGAAATGTGCACGTGTTCTTCAACGAGCAGGCCTCGGGCCTGCTCACCCATTTTTGACACACCAACGCACGCCTTCTGGCAGGAGCACGAAAAGGTGGATAAACCTGCCAGGCTTGGGACAAAGAGATTACTTGTGCTGGTCGCTAGGGTGCATTGTTTGTGGAAGGTTTTCGCGAACGTCTACGTTTTGTATCTCTACATTTCCGGGCACAAGTTGGCAGCACATTAGTAGGGCCTCTGATATTCCACGCACCGGATAAGAGCAAATTTACAGCGCAGTTAATAGGCGCCCGCTCCTTCTTTCAGTAGTTTGACGTCATCGTAAGTGGTAGAGCGAACAAGGACGAAAGAAGGTGGATGGGTAGTGCAGTAGAGAATTAAGGGCGGAGATGCCGAAAAAAGAGTGAGAACTCAAGACCACATGTTCCGCGGCTTCCACCCATGGCGTCACAGCAGGGTGCGCCATCGTTCGGTCACTAAGCACGTCATCACAATGGTATGAGGCGTTAGCATCAAGCCATATTGTATATATAATTAACACTGTTCTTTAATTAGGGCTGGTTCGTGGCGGCTGTTGTGGAGCACACCCACGCGCTGCCATCCGCGGCTTCGTGGTTAGCAGGGAATTCGAACATAAACCTGCGGGAAAAACAAAACAGTTGAAGAGTGACACTCAGGTTTCACATTAGGTAGTACCGTAATTGTCGGCGAATTTTTCTCAATGCACGTGGGAGTGATTACGAAAACCAGTGGTAACGGCAACGGCGGTGAACAACTACGCCACCAAAGTTGGCTGTTGTTATCAGGTAATATCTTTCACAAGAATATCACACTATGTTCGCGTATCATACGCGATTCTTTCAACCTCTCGACTGCACAGCTCTTTTCGAACTTACCAGTCAAAAAGAGCCTCTTTTGTATTTACTTCGACTCTATTGTACTAAAACGTGGGTAGTCGATGTTGAAAAATGTTTTCACGACATACATGATCAAAACAACGCAATAAAGCTGCCTGCTGCTAATAAAATTAAGAACGGTATACGCGAAACGGTCACGGATGCCACACCTTCATTCATTTGTGTTGGCTAAGCACCCTTGGGGTATTTCACTCGGGAAGCTTGGGGGTTGTCTTAAATGAGGACAGAAAGCGGATCTACTATCAGGCACTAGCAACATTCTCATCCGAGTTGCCTTCGCTATCAGCGGAGGAACTACTCATTAATCATTATAGCTGTTTTCAATTCCCGACACAAGAATATTATCTGAACTAAAATCGTCTTCACTCGAACTAAATTACGAAAACAAATAGTTTCTTTTTCGTGTTCACGGGCCAGCTATGGATACCGCAGGAGAAAACTAAACCCTCAAGAAGAAGCTGCCATCTTTCGGATAACAGACAATGTAACCCATAAATGCGCGCTTCTCCGCCTGAATGCTACAGGGGAGAACCTCTTCTACTAGGACGAGTCCTACTCATTCAAAGAAGTTCGGTGACCCTTTAGGCAGAACGAGCTTGTTCAAAGCATTTAAAGTGTTAAAAATATGTTGTAATGTGCTCGACATCTAAGGGTATGTGATTGCATTGTAGCTTTACAACCATATGTTGCGCGCAAAAAAGCTCCAAAGGGCCGGTCAGCCTATTGTTATCGAATAGTTTATCCCAGTTACCTCAGTAAATATAAAAAAAAACTCGCATAGACGTTTCGTCGATTATGCGGGTGACATTCCTGTTTTAACTAACATTGCATAAGTGAGAAGAACCTTGTCCACTGCTGGTGACGTATGCCTGTTGATATGTCTGAGAGGAGGCATAAGTAGTAGCACAGCGATTTTTCCCAATGTATTAACAAATATTGCAGCAATTTTTTTCCTTTCTTCATTTTCGTTCCCATGCCAGCCACGTCGAATTTTTGCAGTCAAAGCCACTTCCTTTCGTCTAGCATATCGTTTTTTGTTTTTCGGCCTTGCTTATCTTTTCCTCTCTGTTTTGATCACGTGCATTCAATTTTTCAAAGTAAACATGCGAGAGCGTGGTCTGCACGCTATGGCAGCTGCTTGCAGCGCGTTAAAGTGAGAGCTATCGTAGCCACAGCCTCTTTTCACGTCACTTAGTGGTGAGCAAATTAACCAGTCATTGGGGACATGAAACCTGTCGCCAGTTTGTGATCCCTCCTTCGTCAAAGCGATTACGCAAGAAACAAGCCTCAGCCTCATGCGTTCTCAGCCCTGATGCCTTACGACACGTACCCAGTATGTGTCGCCGACATCCATTGTAGAAATTTGTCGCAAAGAACCAAGCATAATTTGCCGAAAATTGTTTTTCACTCTTAACGATGAGCCCTTGATAGCAATAGTTTCCGTAACCCAGTATATTTCTACATAAGATTTGGTACGCGTATTTTCACAAATATCGCTCACTGAAAACGCCAGTACGCTCTCTTGTTTCACAACTCCGCCTTTTTGAACTCACCTGTTGCCTCAGGCATGCACCATTTGCATTTTACAGGTTACTGAATGAAAAATTCAAGCCACTGAGTCTATTGCTGTTAATTATCTTCACGACATCGCTGTTTTTTTTCGCACTTGGCAGAAGAATTTACAATAACTATAGAAGCTTTATTTCGTCTTTCGAGCTTGAATACCAAAACTTGGGGCAGGTTGGCCCTTAGAAGTGACACTCTTTTGAAGTAAAGTTAAGGCAGTCAAAATATTCTTCTTTCAGGAAATAAACTTTAACTTGGGTTCAATTTTGGGGCTCAGATCACTACAGAAGTTACATTACAACTCCATAAACAACCTTAGTCCTCACTTGCGCTATGTGCAAAACTAAGTCAACTACTCCACGTTGCAATAACTCGTGAAAACACACTTTTCCTCTGATTATTAGCATCTTCTGGAATTGCTTCCCGGAGCAGTCGCGGCACGCAACGAATGCTGGGATTGCACAGTGTCGCTCCGCCAACTTTTTTTTTCGGAGCACCTTGGAGTAACAAAAAAAAGTGCCCCGACAAGATGCGTCCTGGTTACCAAAGACGGTTGATGCGCAACGGTGCGCTTTCCCGAAGATGCCATAAAAAAGATATTTGTCAGCGAACCTTATCTCGCAGCACGCTATTTTTCTCTTTTACTAGTTTGATGTGACGCGAGTGACCGTGGAAGATATGCTGTCCAGACAAACGGACGATAAAATCGAGGAGCATACTCTTTATCCGAATCAAAAGCTAACGCAAGTGAGCAGGTATACTGAACCACAGAAAATGAATTCACCTGCTTAGTGGGCGCTGTCAACATTCCCTCCTGTTGCTGTACCTTTAATATTGGAACTCGTCACACTCTTTAGTTTGGTAAAATGAAACAAACATATTTAACAGAAGTGACCGCTGGTTGAGTCGAGCTCTTCAGCAGTTCAATTTCTCCATGTGGCACAAGGAAGGCTAACACCATGCCAATGCCGACTTACTGAACCACACATGTTAGTGTTATTTATGGCAAAACACTTCTTTGCGTACTGTAGTTACTTCTAGCGTATCAATCAATCAATCAATCAATCAATCATCCTACCTGCCTGCCTGCCTATCTATCTATCTATCTATCTATCTATCTATCTATCTATCTATCTATTTACGTCTGTGTGCTCTCGTTATCACTTTCCTGCAGTTAACCAAATTTATATGATTTATATATGAAGTTATATATTTTATGGTATAAAAGATGTGGTCATATATATATATATATATATATATATATTGTAAGATGGTGTCGAGTACACTCAAGACTCTCCTCTATTGACTCGAGTATGTGCCCCACAACCTAAACTTGACTGGTGATGATGAGTATGTACAGATGAAAAGATTGAATGCATAAATAATGCTCACGCTTATTTTCCCCGCGATCTTGTGCGGCCGGCCCGGCCGAGACTTAGGCGGGAAAGGTACGGCGCACAAAGGAACGTGGACTATTTCGGAGGCATGGTAACGACGGTCCGAGGAACACTCGACGGGAGTGACAAGGTAATTGACAGGAGATGTTCCTTCACAAACAACGTAAGGTCCTAGAAAGCGAGACTGAAACTTTTCACACCATCCCGGTGTGCGAACAGGCGTCCAAAGTAGTACTTCATCTCCAGGACGGAAGGTGACGTCTCGACGAAAGCTGTCATAGCGTTGCTTGCGGTCTTGTTGACTGGCCTCCGTGTTGAGTTGAGCACGTTGCCGTGCCTCAGCAAGCCTAGAGACGAAATGCTCTGGCGTAGTCGTTGACGTTTTTGTCATTACATTGAAGAAAGAGGCGTCAATGGTGAATGTCGGCGCACGACCATAGACGAGGAAGAAAGGTGAATACCCGGTGGTTCGTTGAACAGCGGTGTTGTGTGCGAATGTTACGAACGGCACGATTTTGTCCCAATTTTCGTGGTTCGGTCCGATGTACATGGATATCATGTCGATTAGAGTCCGGTAGAATCGCTCTGTAAGCCCATTTGTCTGCGGGTGGTAAGCGGATGTGGTCTTATGAACTGTGCCACAAGTTTTTAGAATTTCGTCCACAATTGTCGATATGAAGGCCTTTCTCCAGTCACTTAACAACGTGCGAGGTGCACCATGACGCAACACAATGGCTTCTAAAAAGAAGGCGGCAACGTCTAAGGTGGAGCTAATGCGTAGAGGAGCGGTCTCCGCGTATCGTGTGAGGTGGTCGACGGCTGTGACGATCCAGCGGTGGCCCGCTGGCGTTACGGGAAGTGGCCCGACGAGGTCTATTCCGACAACGGCAAAAGGTGTGTCGGGACATGGAATGGGTTGTAATAAGCCAGCAGGAGCTGAAGTTGGTCGTTTCCGGCGTTGACAAAGTGCACAAGAAGCGATATAATAAGCCACAAAGGTAGAAAGACCAGGCCAGAAGAAACGGCTCCTAACGCGGTTGTAGGTCTTTTGAAACCCCAAGTGTCCAGCTGATGGTTCGTCGTGCAATGCTTCGAGAACTTGTTTTCACAGCGAACGGGGAAGTACTGGCACCCAACGATGCCCATCCGCATCGTAAGTATAGTGCTGCAGGTAATTGTTCTCTAGTATGAACAGCCGCAGCTGACGAAGTAGTTTGGCATTAGGTGGAGAAGGCGAGCCGTTCAAGCATCCGATGATGCGGTTACAGTAGGCGTCGTCACGTTGGTACGCGGCAAACTGGACGCTGTTGTTTAAAGGTAGCGATCCAGCAACTGCCAGGGGTGATAACGTGAGTGAAGAGGAAGCCGCTTGATCACCTGAGAGGCATTCAGGACGCGTGGTTGGAGATGAAAGTGGCAGAGGGCAGCGAGAGAGAGCGTCAGCATCCTGATGCTGTTTGCCGGACCTGTACACAACGTCAAAAGTGTACTCTTGCAAACGCAGTATCCAGCGACCAAGGCGCCCAGACAAATTCTTCAGCGAGGACAACCAGCATAGGGCATGGTGGTCGGTGACCACAGTGAAGTGGCGTCCATACAGATAAGGTCAAAATTTCTGGATGGCCCAAACAACAGCGAGGCATTCCTGCTCTGTTATCTAGTAGTTCTGCTCTGCAGGTGTTAGTGCGCGGCTGGCATACGCAACTACTCTCTCACGTTAAGTGTCGTCGCGCTGGAGGAGTACAGCACCGATTCCGTGGCCGCTGGCATCTGTGTGCAGGAAAGTGTGAGCACTCTCATCGAAGTGACGGAGGACGGGGTCTGATGTCAAAGCACGCTTAAGGGCTTGGAAAGCACACTCGCACTCGTCAGTCCACGTGAAATCCGTCCCTGACGTCAGAAGCTTGTGTAACGGCCCCGCAATGGCAGCAAAGTGACGGATCAAGCGGCGGAAGTAAGACGCCAGGCCCATAAAACTTCGCAATTGTTTTTGATTGCGCGGACGTGGACAACTAATTGCGGCAGCAACCTTGTCGGGGTCGCGTCGAACGCCGTCTTTGCTCACAAGGTTACCCAATACTTTGATGCTTGTGCTGGCGAAGTGGCACTTTTTTGTATTGAGCTGTAGGTGAGCGTTCGAAATGCACGTTAGAACTTCGTCCAAACGCTTAAGGTGCTGAGAAAAAGTAGAAGAATAAATGACGATGTCGTCTAAATAACATAAACAGGTTTTCCATTTGAGACCGCGTAAGAGAGTATCATGCGCTCGAATGTTGCTGGAGCGTTGCATAAGCCAAAGGGCATGACGTTAAATTCGTAAAGACCGTCAGGCGTTGCAAACGCTGTTTTCTCCTTGTCTGCTTCGCGCATAGGTATTTGCAAATAACCGTATCGGAGGTCGAGGCTGGAGAAATATTCTGCGCCTTGTAGGGAGTCCAGGGCATCATCTATGCGTGGCAACGGATATACGTCTTTTTTCGTCATCTTATTGAGCGCTCTGTAATCAACACAAAAGCGGACAGAGCCATCCTTTTTCCGGACCAACACCACAGGAGACGACCAGGAGCTGGATGAAGGTCGAATAATATCCCGCTTGAACATGTCGGCGACGTTTTCCTCAATGATTTGCCGTTCTGCCGAAGAGATACGGTATGGGCGGCGGCGTACAATGGAGCTGCCTTCGGTTTCGATGCTGTGCTCTGCAACGGAGGTGCGGCCGAGAACTTTGCAATGTACATCAAACGAAAAGCTGTGCTTTTGAAGAAGGTATAAGAGGTCTCTCTATTGCTCGGCAGTGAGCTGAGGGCTTATAGTGTCATTCAGGGTAACAGTGGTAGCCTTGATATTAGTAGTAGCAGACAAAGGTTGTGATTCTGCGTGAAAGGGAACCAGCGAAAAAGGGCTCACTGTCAGCGAAGCAGCTCACAGCAGTGCCCTGGGGCAGCATCACTGGCGAAGAAGTTGGATTCAAGGCGGTGACCAATTCTTTACCGTCGTTAAACCGCACAAGGCCGGGTGCTATGGTAAGCCCCGCAGGTTTGGAGCGAATTGATGGAGCTATGAACACGTCACCATTAACTATAGTATGCGAAGCGATCGTTAGAAGTTGTTCATCTCCTGGCGAAATGAAACAATCAGTGGCAGCAACGAAACGGAAGCTGTATGGGTCGACATCCGATGAACTCTGAGTAGCTAACATTTGAATGACTCGCTGACGACACGATATGAAAGCTGATGCCGAAGAAAGGAAATCCCATCCTAAAATTACTGTGTGAGTGCACAAAGGAAGTACAAGAAACTGAATGCGGTGAAGGATGCCATCTATGAAAACGCGGACTGTGCAAACACTTGAAGGCTGAATAAGGACTCCATCTGCGCAACAATGGGGAGGACCATCGTAGGGCGTCTTGACTTTTTTCAAGCGGGCACAAAATTCAGCACGAATTACGGAAAGTGATGCGCCTGTGTCCACCAGTGCCTCTGTTTGTATACCTTCAACATACACCAATAAAACATTCGATGGGCGGTCCGGAGGAGTTTGACGCAGTTCGAAAAATGCAGCTTTCCCTCCCGAAGCTGCACTGTTCAGTTTTCCAGTTGGCGGTCGGGAATCGAAGCAGAAGGTCGGAGAGGCGAAGAGGAACGCCGTGAAGGTGAGCGACGACGTGAGAACCGAGAACTGCCAACTGGGTCAAAGTTCTGCGGAGACGGCGGCCGACGTGTGCTGTTCGGATACAGCCTCCGATAGGGTGGTCCAGTCGCGTAGAAGTCGTCCCGTTCAAGGTTATCGTAGCTTCGTCGTTCGTCTTGCTGACGGCATCGGCAAAACCTTGAAATGTGACCACGGATGCCGCAATAGAAGCAAGTCGGCCGCGAACTGCGCGAGGCGTTGTAAGGCTGGGAAGATGGTCGCGGTGCGAGTGAATTGAGCGAACCATGCACTTCGGGCGCTGGCAGCTGCATTGGGCTTTGCTGGGGTGCAGGTGTCCTAGCAGCAACCTGAGCATACGTTGGCATGGCCACAGGATATGAGCTCGGGACAGGTGTGACAGTCATCGAGGCCAGGCTCTGGTGGGGCGTAGGTGTCTTTGCAGCAACGTGAGCATAAGTGGGCATGGGATGTGAACTCGGAGCTGGTGTACTAGTCATCAAGGCCAATTCCTCCCTCACGACGTCGCGTAAACTTGTAGCGGGTGGCGTCGCTCGGATATCGAGGTGGCGAGGTGAAGCCTGTGCATGAAGTTCTTCGCGAATGATAGAGCGGATCAATGCACGCAGCTCTGTTGCATCATGACTTGAGCTCAGATCAGACATATCAGGTTGTACCCGAGTAGTCTGAAGCTCCTCAAGGCGCTGACACGTAGCGACAACATCGGCTACGGTTTGGGGATTTCGCACCACAATCGCGTTAAAAGCGACAGTTGCAATTCTTTTTAGCAAGTGGCGCACACGGTCGTTTTGCGCCATATTGTTGTCGATGCGGCGGCAACGGGCGAGAACATCTTCGATGTAAGAAGTGTAAGACTCGCCAGGGCGTTGAACACGTGCACCAAGCCTCTTTTTGGCGATATCCGAGCACACTGACGGGTTGGCGAAAATTTGTCGGAGCTGACGTGTAAAGGCGGGCCATGTCGGAAAATCTGTTGCGTGGTTGAAAAACCACGTTTTTGCGACGCCGCTCAAGTAGAATGCCACGTGGGTGAGCTTCGCAGGCTCATCCCAGTTGTTAATAATGCTCACGCGGTCATACTCCTCAAGCCAGTCTTCAACTTCTTGACCCGGAAGCCCTGCGAACAGCGAAGGATCCTTTTGAGGGCTGGTGACCAGGTGAGAAGGGTTTATTGGCGGTGGGAGCGGTGGTGAAGCTGGCACGCTGGACTGGGCGGCTTGCGACATTACCGGACCCAGGTCGTTTAAGCAGCGGCCTGAACGGAGCTCCAGGGATGTATTCTAGAAGACGCTGGGGTGTCCGAGAACGCGAGAGGACGCAGGAACCGGGCAGCACCTCCACCACTTGTAAGATGGCGTCGAGTACACTCAAGACTCTCCTTTATTGACTCGAGTATGTGCCCCACAACGTAAACTTGACTGGTGATGATGAGTATGTACAGATGAAAAGATTTGATTGATTTGTGGGGTTTAACGTCCCAAAACCACCATATGATTATGAGAGACGCCGTAGTGGAGGGCTACGGAAATTTCGACCACCTGGGGTTCTTTAACGTGCACCCAAATCTGAGCACACGGGCCTACAACATTTCCGCCTCCATCGGAAATGCAGCCGCCGCAGCCGGGATTTGAACCCGCGACCTGCGGGTCAGCAGCCGAGTACCTTAGCCACTAGACCACCGCGGCGGGGCCAGATGGAAGGATGGGACGCATAAATAATGCTCACAATATATATATACACAAATATATATATATATATATATATATATTATATATATACGGTAGCCGGAAGAAACTCTGATCATCTATTTCATCTATGTATATATATATATATATATATATATATACGAAATAATAAGGTTTAATGATCAAGACTCATTGATCACAACATGACTAATGTGATAGTCCCTTTCGTGTGCCATCAAATCCTTTTCACCAGAGAAGTGTGGCACATACCCGTACACCATGGGCGGGTATAAGCCGTAGGTGTGTGGGTATGTGCTACAGGCAACTGACAACTAATAGACACCTAGGAATGGCAAGCTTGACATTGGTCATTTTAACGAGCAAGCGCTAAGAAAAAATTTAACTATACTGCAGTGTAAACCCGACGAATGCAAAGAAGTCAATGCCTCTGCACAAATCAAACCCCAGCATTCTGTGTGACAAGACTGCCCCAATTTTGGCTTCACTAAACTCCGCGTCAAGCTTCGCGTTGTCGTCTCCGTCGTACATTGCTTGAGCACTGCATTTTTTTTCACTTTTCTAAAATGCGCTCGCACATGGCCTCAAAAATTTTATGCGCAGTAGTTTTTTTTATTTACTATAGCTTATTCTATCTGCTTCGAAATTGCGAGGCGAGAGAAAGGGGAGGTGGTCGACACTTTTGCGGTGTCTTCCTAGCTGGCACAAGACGCGAGCATGTGCAGTGTGTGTGTTGACGGCGCCGGCACCGACTCCGAAGCGTGACATCGCGCGATAAAGAAATGCTCTGCATTTAAACGGAGTCGTAAAGACACTACCTTTTCAAACGTGCTTAAAGGTAGACAAGTGAGTTATGACAAAAGCCATGCCACCTAAAAGAATATTATCAGGCCTGCTCACTGCCGCTGTGAAGTCACTCATTTCGCCCGAGCGACAGTGCGTAGAGAGGCTATGAATCAATTGCCATCATCGTCTCCAGTTAAAAGATAAAGCATTCTAGCGAGTTTTACATGCTTATCAGCTTCATTGTGCCTTCAGTCAAAAAAGTGCTGGTTAAATTATTGCGCTTGAAAGCATTTGGAGATTCACATGCGAGTCATTTATTCCCCGAAAAGTCAAAAATTGTGTGCTTTCGAACGCGTGGTTGATCATAAGGGCAAAGTTTCATGAACCAACAAAGGTGCAAAATAAATAAAGAAAAGTTTATTCATTCTTTATTTACACACACATGCACGCACATACACACTGTCAACAGCAAGCATAGAAGCTGTTCACACTCGATTGAAAGTTTCTGCAGCTTTATTTGTACTATTTCGAACATCAGTCTTCCAAGACACGTAGTAATTGAGGAAAGTGCATGCTGCTGCCACAAGTGTAATATTCAGCACAGTATCAGTCTGATGACCATTTCAAAAGAAAACAAAATATTCGTATAACAAAAATTTTCTGTCTTGGACACAAGGAGCGGCTTTTCCTTTTTTTTCTCTGGCCCCTCTCGCAGTGGTGCGTATTCGATCATACAACTTAGGGCCTGGGAAAATCTTAGTAATGGGTCTATAATAAATAGTGTACCCCCGTGGACATTTGGTAAACCATGTAGACCCCGTGGGCGTTTGGATTGAAATATTTTGGTAGTGGTTCTTAAACAATCTAACAACGTAGAACTCACACACCTCACTAAAAACCAATTAAAAAATCGCTTTATCGTAAGTGTCTTCACGCATCAAGGAAGGAAGGAAGCAACAAAAGTGGGAAGGCAGGGAGGTTAACTAAAAGGATCTCCGATTAGTTACCCTACACTTGGGGATTAGGGAAGAGGACAAGAAAAGATAAGAAAGACGGAAGAGATGGAAAAGAAGAAAAAGAGAGACTGACAGTAATTGCACTGCAGCGCGTAGAACCTCCACTGAATGTCAGAGGCGTTCCAAGAAGTCATCTAAATTTCAAGAAAACATTACGCTAGGGTGCTGATGATACCGGCGCAAAATTATAACACTGAAATAAAGTGGTAGGAACACCGTAGAAAAATCTATGCAAAAATAATCTGATGCACTAAGCAATTCAAGTGCATTCCTTCTATTTTTGCCAACCATGTGAAGAGAGAGGTAATACCAGTATTCCACAGAGTTAATCACCAATCGCAAAATGTTTACTGATCCTGAAGGAAGAATGGCTGTTCTAAAAACGTACTGCCATATGCGTTTATTATTTTAATGTCAGGGCTCACGCCAAGCCAGAAGCACACCCGACACACTTATTTTAGTGCAAGAACGGAACATTCCTGGAAATGGGCCACATTGGAACTGCTTAGAAATATGTAGACAGACACACGTACCTTCGGGTCATGAAGAAACGGATGTCGACGTCAGCTTTAGAAACGACACGCTACAATTTCAGTGTTCTGTTGTCCTTTGGAAACAAGAACACTCGCAACTTCGGCCCCATTTGCCACGAATATTTCCACGCAGCATCGCGCAACCATTTCAAATTTGTAGCCGCACAGACTGCGAATATCGAGTGCACAAATTGCATCACCATCTCAACGCCGCAGTTCACGGAAACAGAAAACTACGGTCTTCTCGAGTAGCCAACAAGCAAACCAGCACACCACCAAAGCGTTCGTCGGGCTTGACAATATATGTTTGTCGAGCGACGAGAGCAGGCGTAGGCACGTCTGTGCAGCAAAACACACTGGCCTAAACGGAGTAAACGTCATAGCCCACCGCTGATACAGCATAGAGTATTATGAAAGGTTAAGAGAGTACACTTTGTAGGTCGTTTGCGGCTGATTTGAGTTCGCAGCGCACCAAACAGTTGTGGGGAAGCTTTGCCGCTTCAGAGAAAGGAGTGTCTCGAAGGCCATTTGTAGTGACGAGGAATATTATACAGCCTCCTACACCACTTCTACGTGCATTCTTGTCTCGAAGACCGTACTTTTTTTTGTTTATTGTGCAGGTGGTCGAAATTTCCGGAACCCTCCACTACGGCGTCTCTAATAATCATATGGTGGTTTTGGGACCTTAAACCCCACATATCAATCAATCAATCCTTTGTTGAATGCGTCGTTTGCATCCATCGATGAGCTTCGTGTAAGCTGCACCGCTAGAGCAGCAAACGCACGATGCCATTGTTTGTATATGCACACATTTTTATTGAAAAATAGGAATCATCAGAGGCGCCAAAGCTTTTTATTTTCATGTGATATTCTTGATAAGCACATTCCTACTTTATTATTGTTTGACAAAACGCAGGTAAAAGGGAGGTTAATTACACTGCGAGACGCGAAAATACAGCTGTCATATCATGATTATAAATTACACACCAGAAATGATTCTATAGGCAATAATATAAGAACAACCGCAGCAGAGTAAAAGTGCAATGAACGCACGCAACTATACATACAGTGCACAACACGACACGGCAGTAGTTGCCTCAGAACTTGACTCCGGCATGAACCGAAAAAATAAGAAAATGTTAGCTACGTTTTCTTTCCATCACTCATGCTTCTACCTTTCTACTTCTACTTTATTAGATTGTTTAAGAACCACTACCAAAAATATATCAATCTAAGAGGCGGCAGTCCAGTAGAAACGCCCACGGGAGCTGCACGGTTTGATATAGGCCCAGTGCTAACATTTTCCCACGCCTTAAGTTGTATGAACCGAATACGCACCACTGCAAGAGGGGCCAGAGAAAAAAGGAAACGCCACTCCTTGTGTCGGTGACAGGGAATTTTAGTGATACAAAATATTTTGTTTTCTTTTGCAATAGTCATCAGCCTGATACTGTGATGCATATCATACTTGTGGCAGCAGCGCACACTTTCCTGAATAACTACGTGTCTTGGAAGACTGATGTTCGAAAGAGTACAAATAAAGTTGAAAAAACATTGAAATGAGTATGAACAGCTTCTATGCTTACTCTTGATATTGGGTGTGCATGCATGTGTGCGTAAATAAAGAATAAATAAACATTTTTTATTTATTTTGTCACTGTGTTGGTCCATCAAACATTGCCCTAATGATTGACCACGCGTTCGATAGCACACAATCTTTGACTTTTACGTAGAATGAATCGCTAGCTGGTGAATTGCCAATGCTTTCAAGAGCAATATTCAAACCAGCATTTTTTTAACCAAAGCCACAATAAAGCTGATAAGCATGTAAAACTCGCCACGAATGCTTTATCCTTTAACTGGAGGCGGTGGTGGCAATGAATTCATAGGCTCCTTTACGCACACTCGCTCAGGCGAAGTGAATGACGTCACAGCGTCTGTGAGCAGGCCTGATAATATTCTTCTATGTGGTATGGCCTTTGCCATATCTCACTTGTATACCTTTAGCCACGTCTAAAAAGGTGCTGTCTTTCCGACTCTGTTTAATGTGGAGCATTTTTTAGTCGCGAGATGTCACGCTCTGGAGTTGGCACGGCCACCATCAACGCCCACACTGCACATGGTCGCGTCTTGTGCCAGCTAGGAAGGCACTCTACACATTTTGCATCGCTCTTTAACAGAAGACAATCACAAGCAGTTGCCACAGCAAAAAACAAAGCAATTTTAGGTGTCATGCAAGCCATTAACAAGGCAGGAATGTTCACTTAAACATTACGTCCTAGCTTTAGCTAGCAGATATTTTTTAGATTCCCCACTTCTCTCTTATTGCGTTCATTACTACTTTAAGCAATTTGCCAATGGCACAGATAGCGATACTGAGCATAGCTGCACTTTTCGCAAAATTTTTACTCATGCAGTACATTCGAATACATGCACAAAGAACACCTGACAAACGCTAACGGTGACTCAATTATGAATTCTCTCGCAAAACGCGCTGCGAAGCATTTGAAAGATTTTTTTGTGTTTGTGAAGCAATTTAAAAAAAACAGTACGCGAAGGGAAGAGCACAAGGAAATCTCTGCACCAAGGAGCACCATGCCAGAAACGCTTGGTTACAGGATTCAATGACTAATGCAATGCGCACCTTAACAAAGTATTGATGGCGTTCGTACCTAACAGCAGCCAAGATGAAGAGGTAGACGAAACTGCGAAGACAGCGACGCACGCCGGGCACCTTAACGCACATCTTTTTTGGCATCTCTCTGCGCTACGCGTACTTCTTTATTGCCGTAAATGCCTCATGAACCGGAGCGTGACAATGTTTCTGTCGCGTCGACGCCATGTGCACTTTTTCGCATTTTGATTCATGGCCTTACAACAGCCCATGATATCATACCGTACAAATCGCAGACGATGAAGATGGATTAAGGCCATATCACATACGCAAAAACACGTAGACGTATATTGCTCTAGAGAAACATACTATAGTAAATAACGAGGTATGGTCTTTCCTTGAAGCAGTTGAGTGATGTGTTGCCACCTCACGGCCTGGGTGAAGCTTTTCTTCTCCTGCAGCCTCAACATTTTCTCAATAGAATTGCTATCTCAGTACTGTTCCTGCCTACTACTCACTGCTTTTGGCCTCGACTGACCACTATTGTAATTCTTATGTTAGTTTTTATACATTGAGCAGGCTTGAAATGTAAATGTGGCAGGGCAGTGGCCCGACAAGCATGCACATGCGAAGGCAAAAAAGAACGGTGAAGCAAGAAAGCATTAATAAAAGAAATTAGCCACGAAAACAGCCGTTTAAGTTCCTATTGACTGCCGGAGACTTCTTGGCTGGTCTGTACCACGTACGCGAGTGATGGCCGAAGCCAAGCTGAGTTGAGATATATAGGCACTGCTTCTAACTTCCAAATATGTGTTAGCCGTGTGTGCGCGTTAGGTGTTCTTGATAGCTTACTGCGGTGTCGCTTCTGAATGTGGAAGCAAGGGTTTGATTAGAGTGCAACATGCCACACTATGAGTGCAATGGTGGGGCAGTAAATCGGTCACTCGGAAAATGATCACGTTCGATTGGCGACCCAATGAGAAGTACAGTGGTAAATAATACTCACGCTTGCTTAACTTTCGTGCCTCTATCCTCGCTCTGCAGCTGTAGGTGTCGTTCAGCACATTGCAACTCGCGTGAAAAGGGCGATGAAAAAAAGAAATCATTAGGCTTACATACCAATATGTGTGATGCACGTTTTTGAAACTACTGTGAATATCGCACATGTTAGGTATTTGAGCTAATTCGTGAGAGTGCGTCTTCAAAGATCTCTGTGCTAGCAACGTTTCTTGTTACGATAAAGGAT
>WOVY01007438.1:0-43484 GCA_013436015.1 Rhipicephalus annulatus
CAGCAGCCGAGTACCTTAGCCACTAGACCACCGCGGCGGGGCACATCGACGCTAATCATCGTGAAACGCCAATACTGGTTGCAGTGCTGCCTATACAATTTTATAAACATTACATATGTAATCCTTTGACACACATCCTCGTCGGTTAACGTCAATTATGGTTTAGTTATCACGCGCTGAAGTTGTTAATATAGCAGTGTCCAAGGCCAGCATCCACGCGAGCATCAGCGCTTCATATAAGCTTCTGATGTTGATAATATGTATGTTCCAGTAGGCCATCGTTGCGCAAGCGCAAACATTTGATAATATAAACATCGGCAACTCTTCAACAGACGTTTGTATATTTGTATATATTTTAGCACCATTTTAAAAAGTGTTGCTGAATAAAAAAATTTCAACTGGGTCACCTTCCCTTCACATTGCTTCACATAACATCAATTCCCAGGTACGTGGGATATGGCGAATTGTTTTTTTATTTATTTGATTACCCCTAGTAGTCCTTTTGGTTATTTAGTTGGGGATGTTTTTAGCGTTCATGCAAACCCCAAAAATGAAGCTTCACCTTATTTTGACAACCATTTTTCGGTATATAAATTGACGTGCCACTTAAATTACTTACTTCCTCAAGGCGCAATTTGTTCGTGTCACAGTTTTTATTAGGAATTGATTGTAACATACTTGTTTTCATTGGCTTCCAAATGACATTGCCGAAATATTTTTGATCACAAACACGAACTTGCAAAAACTGGACGTGATGAAAAAAAAATTATTTTCAGCTTGCCGTATGACGCCAATACTGGAGAATTGTTTCAACAGGCTGGAATATTGCCTGTGCATCACCTTTACGATTTTTCAATTAACATTAGCGCTCAGGCTTGAAGCGAAAGAAAGCTGACATTTTCGCATAGCACCGACTCTCAAGCTATACGCGATACGCCGAATTTTATTTGCATGACTACAGTCAAACATTAAATAGTTTGATAAACAAAAAAGTGGAATGTAAAGACCTCCGAAACTGACTCCTCCAAAGATAAGTTATTCTACAAAGGGCCTACGCCACTTAATATATATATATATGTGAAAACTGGCATAGATTTCATACACTGTATACACAATCCTTTCTGTGCCCATTACACATGTTCAGTTTTCGCTCGTTCTCTGCAGTTGCTATGTTTTAATATAGTTGCTATATTTCTATTTATGGAATTGCGGTTTTGTTTAGGTATGTTTTTCAGTTTACGTTGTTGATTCTTGCCACTGCTGTTGTGTTCAAAGGTGGCGGCAGCCCTTGTCAATCTGCCTCTTTCGAAGAGGAGCTTTTACCTTCAGCTAGTCTTTATTCGAATGCATTTATTAAAAATAAACATTATTAATAATATAAGTATTATGGCCTTAGGCTCTGAGCAATGTCTTTACGCCCTGAACGCATCAAAATAAGTTGATAGAAAGGATGTATTACCACAAGAGAAGATGATTGATTTGTGGGGTTTAACGTACCAAAACACCATATGATTATGAGAGACGCCGTAGTGGAGGGCTCCGGAAATTTCAACCACCTCGGGTTACAAGAGAAGATAGACAAACAAATTGTTTGTTGGTGATAATTCTTTTCTCAACCTCGCAGATTACCGGGGGTAGTTACTGCTGTAAAAAACTAAACCCACTAACCCACCCACTAACCCGCTAACTAACCCACTAAACAGCTTATCTAAAAACTCATTAATAATTGAATAGATACAAAATGAACGTCTTACATGCCTAAACTTCCCTATAACGAACATGACTGTCTTATACAGGGCGTGCAAAAACGCCTCCTTAAAGTGGCCCAGCAACACTTTTTGAGCATAGTCAGAAAACGCTGCCCATCGAGTAGAGGCTCCCGAGAACACGCGAGCCAAAAGCCAAAGCGCAGCACGAGGCCTAGAATTCACAATGAATTATCTAGATCAGCTATAAATTGCTTTCTTTTCTCAACAATCGACGGAAAACGCTCAAAAATCACAGGTAGTTGCCCTATCTTATCAGCTATTGGCTTGACTTTGAACATCGCTCTCCTTCGGTCGGTTGTTTCAGAGGTTCTCCGTGACTAGGCCACATCGCTTGTTCAATGGGCGGTGCACATGATCACAGCTGAAAAAAGCCACGGTATTCCGATGAAAAAAAAAAGTGTTCGAGGTCACGAGTGCGTGCGTGAACGTTTTTTATTTTTTTTGTTTGCCCCTCCCATTTCTCCCTCAACTCACGCCCAGTGAAAGAGAGACAATGCGATAGCAGTGCGTGAAAAAATCTTTAACTCTGCTTGCACTAGCACACGGATTCCTAAAACCTTTCGGCGTTGTTTATCGTGAGTCAATACGCTTTTTCAGTAAAAACTAATTCATATGGTTTTTTTTAAAGTGTTTCAGGGCCCCTTTAGTGAATTAGCCTTGTAAAAGCATTTTTCTGCGTTGCAGACAACTGTGAATCCGTTCATTGGAAATTCCAGCTGATTATTCCCGGCAACGTTAGGTAAAGGTGTACACGGTGTGTGCTTTTTCAGCAAGTACATGTTTCACAACAAATGGACAACTCTCGGTTATGGGAGGAGATAAAGGGAACGTAGCTGCGAGTACTGTTACCTAACGAATCTTTTGAGGTGTTTCCAAATGCCTTATTTAGCGCTAAAAGGCATGCAGTAGTAAATGCGGCGATGAAATGCCTATTAGCAGTTGTTTTGATATTGATACTGTCGATTTTCTTTTGCCCGGTTTTCAAATTTTGAACTCTTGAAGTGTTTTACAAAAGGCATCCCACAGGGAAGTGATGAACTTTCATTCATAAATATATGATGTCTGGTAATATCTTCATAGGACTACTCCTTTTTTGATTCAACGTTTTTATTTTTGGCGATAAGTTATGCGTTCAAAAGTTTGGTTTTGTATGGGGCTCTTTTGTAGCACCAGTATTGTGAGACAGTTGTTCGAAGTTATTTTTATAGGGCTTTGAAAACTGTACTAAGCAGCATTGCAATAGTGTTTTCAGTATGTGGACGATTGCCTTAGGTTCACTTTGTCAGCTTTCGTGGAACAAAACTGGGATAAGAATATATAAACCCTTCATTTCATTTATTTCATTTCATTCATTTTATTTATTCAACCTTAAGGGCCCGAAGGCATTCCATAGAGGGGGGGGCGTACATCCAGGTTGTAAGTTCCTAAGCAATGTAACAATATGAGGGTACACACTGATTACAATGAATGAGCAAATAAAGAACACCAATCGTAAAGAACACGCACAACAAAACATAAAAACTATAACAGGCACAAAATAAATTTTGGGAGTACAGTAAAACAACTATAAACGCAATAGTTAATGTGCTGTTAGGACATTGTAATTTGGATTTTGGGAAAGAGTTAGTTTTTTCCGCAAAATGTTGAGCGGTGTCTGCAAGAAACATTGTTATCTGGCAGTGCATTCCAGAATGTTACGGCATGGGGGAAAAATGAGGTGCTTATCGCCGTCGTCCGGCATTTTATGGTCATCAGAGGGTGCGTATGGGACAGGCGAGAGGACGTTCTTAATGGGTGTTTTAGGAGAGGGTGTCCCGACCTGCTCACGTAAAGGAATGTGTGAAGGAGGCAGACACGAGAAGTTATGCGACGTGAAGCGAGCGATGCGAGTGACAACGTTTGTTTTAGTGCGGTTACGCTGATATGCCTTGAATATTGTGACATAATGAAATAAGCTGCGTGATTTTGAACGGCTTTCAAATCATCGGTGAGGTAAGCTTGTGAAGGATGCCAGATGGATGACGCGTCTCGAGTTTTGGTCGCACGTATGTCAGATATGCGAGTTTCTTTATGTCAGGTGATGGAGATCACAGGTTACGTTGTAAGTAGCCTAATATGCGGGACGCTTCAGAACGAATGGTTTCAATGTGTTTCACCCATGATAGTGATGACGTCAGATGAACTCCTAAATACTTGTAAGTACGCGCGCGATCAATGGGGAACCGAATTAATGCAGTAGATTTTATATGAGGTATTGTGTTTACGTGTGAAGGACATGACCTTGCATTTAGCGAGGTTTAGGGGCATATGCCATTTTTCGCACCATGAAGTGATGGTCCCAAGGTAGTGTTGTATGGTTATTGCGTAGTTAAAGGAGGGAAGGGGGTTAAAAAGAACGCAGTCGTCTGCAATTAGGCGCAGCTGTGATTTAATGTTACTAGAGAGGTCATTCACGTAGCCCCGCCACGGTGATCTAGTGGCTAAGGTACAAGGCTGCTGACCCGCAGGTCGCGGGATCATATCCTGGCTGTGGCGGCTGCATTTCCGATGGAGGCGGAAATTTTGTAGGCCCGTGTACTCAGATTTGGGTGCACGGTATAGAACCCCAGGAGGTCAATATTTCCGGAGCCCTTCACTACGGCGTCTCTCATAATCATATGGTGGTTTTGGGACGTTAAAACCCCACAAATCTATCAAGGTCATTCACGTATATAAGAAATAATAGAGGTGATAAGCCGGCGCCCTGGGGAACACCGGAAGTGACGCTGATAAGGGCTGATCAGAAATTGTTAGCAACGGTAAACTGAACGCGTCCTGTGAAGAAAGGCTCGAGCCATTTTTTAAGGTTTGGGGGGTATACCAAGAGCGGATAATTTAATGAGCAGGTGCTTGTGGGGTACGCGATAGAAGGCCTTGGAGAAAAAAAATTGCATCTATTTGTACGTGATCATTCATTCGCAGTAGTATGTCATTAGTAAATTCAGCCAGCTGTGTTTTGCAGGAAAGATACTTTCGGAAACCATGTTAACAAGGTTGGAAAAAACTGATTGATTCTAGGTAAGATATAAGAGTTGATGCTATAATATGCTCAAGGATTTTAGATGGGACAGTAGTTAAGCTAAGCGGACGGTAGTTAGCCGGCTTTCGCGCCGGCCTGCTTAAAAAATGGGGATTATTTTAGCTTCCTTCCAATCTTCTGGCAAGGTTCCTGTGTTAAAAGATTGGTTAAATATAGGGTACGAAAATTTGGTAGAGTGTGCTATAGTGTTTTTTTAATAATTTAGAATTGATGTTGTCACAGCCAGCCGAGGATGATATTTTAAGAAAGTCGATTAAGTTGCACACGCCATCCAGGTTGACTTGTATTTTAGGCATGGTCTCGGAAGAGAAGTCTGGCATAGGTTCCACGGGGCAGGAATTGGGTATGTGAAATACGGCCGCGAAAAAGGTATTTAGAGCAGCAGCGGTTTCCTCGGAGCTTATCGGTTCATCGTCAGAGTTAACCTGATTTATATGGTTTGTTTGCGGCTTCGCAGATATTACACGCCAGAATTTATTTGGGTTTGAACGAAGAATTTAGATCAGGTCAGCAGAAAAAAAATCTATTTTTGGCCGCAATAACTGACTTTTTGTATTGAAGTTCACACAGGTGGTGGCGATTCCATGCTTCAAGGCTATTTTTGCATTTCCTGTTCTATATAGATGTTTTTTTTGCGTGAGCAATGATTTTACACTTTTATTGAACCATGAGTTATTGGACTCGGACTTCAGAATTATTGTAGGGATATATTCAGATTTCAGGCTCAGTAATGAGTTTTTATAAAGTTCCCAATTAGAATTTACAGAGCGCGTTCTGCAGGATTTTTCAAAGTTTACGCAAAGCGAGCAAGTTCTTCGTTAATTAACTCAAAATTTCCCCTGTTGTTGTCAGTTATTAACTTGGTTGTAGGTTCTCTTTTTTTCAGTGGAATTGAGAGGGAAATGTGAAGAAGTTTTTGATCGCTAATTCCAGGAAGGACTGTGACACTTAATACGTCATCAGGGGAACTGATGAGCAACAGAACAAGAGTGTTATTACCTCGAGTAGGTGTGGTTATTTCTTGATGTAGAATAAAGTGAAGTACTCATTCCAGGTATTGTTTGGATGCGATTAAAGACAATTGATTGGGTGCTGAAAGAAGAGGCCAATTGATATCAGGATAGTTGAAGTCGCCAAAAAGAAAATTAGATGCGTCAGAAAATTTTTCTTTTATGTTTGTAAGAGAACTGCGCAGGTAATCGCAAAAAATTGGATGATTTCTGGTGGTCTATAACAAAACCCAAACACTGATTTTACAGAGCAGTTGTGCACGCAGACCAACGTTAGTTCTAGGTTAGTATCATGACAGATCAGCGAAGACAAGAGGTTGCTGTTGACTGCCACAAGAACACCACCTCTTTTTCTATCCATTCGGTCATTGCGATATTGCGTGAAATTCGGGTTGCAAGCCAAAACTTCGGAATCTCCGATGTCGTTTGTTAACCAAGTCTCAGTAAGAAGAATTATGTCCGCGTCAATGTCTGTGAGGAAACCGTGTAGTTGATGTCTGTTGGGAACAACACTTCTGATGTTTGTGAAACCAATGTTGGCATTCAAAAACAAGACGGACGGTTTTTTGAACGGCACTGGTTATATGAACTGCGTCACTTGGTACCTGGTTGATTTCTATTACGTGCGTCAGGAGGATTAGGTCGAAATGTGGAAGTATCTGCGCACTCTAGAACACTATCAGTTGTAAGATCGTGAAAATAAGTTCGTGTTTTCAACATGCAGTTTGTCAAATGAAAGTTTGATGGCACACTTCTGCGGGCGTACGAACTGTATCAACTTAGAGGCGCGCTTGGCGAGTACTGGAAGCAAAATCTTCTTTGATAACATAGTTCCTTTTAGTAGACGGCCGCAATCACGAATTTTTTCTTTGGTTTTGAAATGGCTTAGTTTTACTATGATAGGCCTCTTTTTCTCGTTTTCAAATTTGCCTAAGCGGTGCGCACGTTCGATGGTGTTTGTGTCCAGTTTATAGCTTCAAAGTTTCAGTGCATAGTTTTAGAATTTCTGTTTAAGATTCCTGCCATGTTTCTTTTTCTGCTTCATCGAGGCCAAGAAAAAGTATATTTTTCTTGTGCATTCGGTTGTTGGTATCGTTGTTTGCAGCTTTCAGGACCTCGCAATCACGTTTAATTTTATTTGCCTCGCTCCCAACTGGATGAACATTCGTTTTTGGGTGCTTGATTTCTAGAGCGGCTAGTCGGCCGCTAATATCTGTGAGCATTTTGCTGTGTCCGAGTTGTGTGTTCTTTACTTCGTTGAGCTCGGTACGGATGCTACATTGGTTTTGTTCTAGCTTGCTTAGGGCTGCCAGAATTTTAGTTGTGGGACCGGGATTTTGCTCAACATCACCAGAAGTGATCAATAACAGGTGACACAGTGTATCGTAAGCAAATGTAACAGTACTAGTACACAGGCGAATACTACAGCACAAATCAGGGTCGTAGGGGCACAACACCGTGACAAGAAAACGGTTGTCGCATCGATACTCGGTTGCATGGCGGAGGTAACTAACCTGAAAGATTAGGCGTGGGGTGAACATTGTGTCGCTTTAGTTGTCGTGCCCCAAATGGCTGTCCGATGGATGCGCCTTATATAGCATTGTGTCGAAGTGCAGAGTCAATGACGTCGATGCGCCCAGGGGTTGCCAGGCCAGGAGTGAAATCCAGGCTGGTTCCGGGTTACTTGACGGTGTCGGAGAGTCCGAAGGCCATTCAGCGATGCAGTCGCCTGCCTTGCGAACATACAGTGTTCTGGGCTTAGTAGGTAGGTACAGCAAAGGGCACGGACCGGGCGATAAGCAGCACATGGCAATCTGAAAGATTAGGCGTGGGGTGAACATTGTGTCGCTTGCGTTGTCGTACCTTCGAACAAAAAGGGCATGGATTGCGTTTCACGCACGAGGTACCAAAGATATTATATTGCAGTTCTCGATCTTGAGTTATCTTTTCACGCCGATCACCTATGCTGCTCTTACCTTCCCCATTGAAAGAAAGCAATCCTAGATTACTCTTCTTTGCGTTGCAAAGTAAATAATTGGGTATTGTGATTATCATTTCCAATTCTGCTGTACGGAATTTGGTCACCATAAAATAGCCTGTGTTTTTTAAAAATATAATTAGGTTGCAAGAGGCAGGCTTTCCATCTAAAGTTCTAATTTTCGCCGCTAAGATGTTATTGCGAAGGCAGAAAGGAAAGGATGTCCCAACGAAGATGCAGATATTAGTTAGACTTAGTTCGCTGTAATTATGTATGCGCACGGGTTTTTATATAAGCCAAAAAAGGGGAGATAAACATTAACCTTGACGTTGTATTTTCCGCCATTGAAATATTGCAGCGAATCTGTTCCATAATTGACCTCAAAATTGCAGAATCGCACGTACAGTCGGAATGCATGATATGTGAAGCATGAATGAGGAATGTTGATAGGTCACTTTAAAATCAGCACAACATTACGAGGCGGAGGTAAATTATCCCGTACATAACTTTCATATCATGATTACCATGTTGGAAAATTTCGTTTACCTTCGTTATCTCTTAACGTCACCTGATACCAACTTAGGTGTAAGCATTGATGTGTTCCTGAATTTTTTGGCACGTATCTATTATACACCCATTGTGACACGAAAACTAGAGAAATTGAGGAAGCCTTTTTTATAAAAAATGATATCAATATCTGTGCCAGCTCCCCGCCTGTATCACTGTTAGATTGTGAAATATCGCTTCTGGACGACACTTGACCACGTTGGAGCTTTCCATAATGTATTTCCGTTTCGCTTCTCATCTTCCTGAATAAATAATCGTCAATGAGGAAATCAAGTTTCAGTCTACGCACCAAGTTTCAGTATACTCTCTTGTGTCCCGTTAGTTGGTACTCCCAATATTTCATTATGAAAATATACCAACTAGTCTGCTTTCATTTGGCAGCAGCAGTTCTAGCTGGCGCATCGCTAACGTATACACAGTTCTTTGTACCCGCGATTTCGTTTTTGCTCATTGCCACTCTGCTATCTTTCTACTTTGCAAATGCTGCTCCCAGAGTATCCTATGTTGTGTGTTTCTGCCTATTTTTTTTTATTGGTTCCAATGCCTACTTGTGCCGATTTGGCCAGAGGCTTAAAAAAGTTTAGGCTTTTTCCGAAAGCAAGCTCGACGACGTAGCCGAAAGGCTACTTGTAGAGTTCCAGAAAAGATTCGTTTTTTTAACCAGATGTAGTGACTTTAAAACTGAAATTAAAAGCCTTATATATAGTGTCACCATGCTGAAATTATTGATAGAGGCAATCAAATTTGAAAATTCAGTCGTTAGTTTAGCCAACAAGGATCTGACGAGTAAGAATAACATTTTGAGCAAAACCATTTTCTTATGGGAGCAGCAGTCGCCTTTTCCTCTCTCTATATCCCTACATCTTCGTCTTTATCTCTTACTATTTATCTGTCCTGTCTTCTACTCTCTTCCGTTTACTTCCAAACTTCCTGGCGGCTAGGGTTAACCCTGTGCAAATAGCCTACCTTGGTCTAGGCGCATTGGGTTATAGTGGCGATGTACGGCTGGCGTCTGCAGGTTTCAGCATTTGTAAACTTGTAGCGTCCCCTCGTCGGGCTCCCTGGTGGGTGGCCGCCAACGCTGCTGAACAACAATAAGGAAGACATGCATGGAGCATTCCCACTACTGTCTGATCGTACCGGCTTAAAGCCAGTACGCACCGATAATCTCACCAGAGAAGGATTGGCCACCCTGGTGCAGTATCTGGCCACCCCCTTCCGTAGGCATTCGTCAATTAACTCACGGCCCTCAGTCCCCACCAGCTACGGAGCAACTGACCACGGCGGCGGTCAGATCTGCAAAGCAGCAGAGGGTGCTAGGAATCTCTGGATACGGACAGGCCACCATTAGAACTTGAACTTAGCAACGTTTAACGTTAGAACGTTATCTAGTGAGAGAAGTCTAGCTGTATTATTCGAGGAGCTAGAACGCATTAAATGGGATATAATAGGGCTGAGTGAGGTTAGGAGGTCAGATGAGGCCTATACTGTGCTACAGAATGGGCACGTCATTTGCTATCGGGGCTTGGCAGACAGAAGAGAACTGGGAGTAGGGTTTCTAATTCACAGAAACATAGCTGGAAACACAGAGGATTACTATAGCAATAATGAAAGGGTGGTAGGCATGGTAAATAAACTGAATAAAAGATACAAAATGAAGGTAGTACAGGCTTACGCGCCTACATTCAGCCATGATGACGCTTCAGTTGAAAGCTTCTATGAAGACGTGGAATCGGCAATGAATAAGATGAAAACACAGTATACTATAGTAATGGGCGACGTTAATGCAAAGGTAGGGAAGAAGCAGGCTGGAGACCAGGCAGTAGGAGATTATGGCATCGGCACTAGAAACGCCAGAGGAGAGCTACTAGTAGAATTCGCAGAACGCAATAATTTGCGTATTTTGAATACCTTCTACCGAAAACGAGAAAACCGCAAGTGGACATGGAGGAGCCCTAATGGCGTAAATAAGAACGAAATAGACTTTATAATGACTGCACACCCAGGAGTCGTGCAGGATGTGGAAGTGGTTGGCAAGGTAAGATGCAAGACCATAGAATGGTACGGTCTCGAATTCGCCTAGACTTGAAGAAGGAACGACAGAAACTGATAAGCAAGAAGCCAATCAATGAGCTATCACTGAGGGGGAAAGTACAGGAATTCAAAGTGTCGCTGCAGAACAGGTACTCGACTCTTAGTGAAGAAACCAACCTTAGCGTAGATACAATGAATGACAATCTAACGAGTATCATTACGGAGTGTGCAGTGGAAGTTGGAGGCAGGGTAGTTAGACAGGACACTGGCAACTTTCCCGGGAAACAAAGACCCTAATTAGGAAGCGTCAAAGCATTGATTGATATGTGGGGTTTAACGTCCCAAAACCACTATATGATTATGAGAGACGCCGTAGTGGAGGGCTCCGGAAATTTAGACCACCTGGGGTTCTTTAACGTGCGCCCAAATCTGAGCACACGGGCCTACAACATTTCCGCCTCCATCGGAAATGCAGCCGCCGCAGCCGGGATAAGCGTCAAAGCATGAAAGTGTCAAGTACAACAGACAAAATAGAACTGGCAGAGCTTTCAAAGTTGAATAATAGGCGTAAAGTATGCGATGTAAGAAGGTATAACATGGAGAGAATTGAACACGCTCTGAAAAACGAAGGAAGCGTCAGAGCAGTGAAGAGGAAACTTGGGATAGGCAAAAGTCGGAAGTATGCCCTAAGGGACAAAGAAGGCAAAATAACTACCAATATGGATAGGATAGTTAAATAGCGGAGGAATTTTACCGAGAGCTGTAGAGTTGCCGAGACAACCACGACCTTAATATTATAAGAACTAGCAGTAACCCAGACGACACCCCACCGGTAATGATAGAAGAAGTCAGAAAAGCTTTGGAGAGCATGCACAGAGGCAAAGCTGCTGGTGAGGATCGGGTAACATCAGATCTGCTGAAAGATGGAGGACAGATTGTGTTAGAAAAACTAGCCACTCTATTTACGAGGTGTCTCCTGACGGGAAAAGTACCAGAGTCTTGGAAGAACGCTAACATCATCTTAATACATAAGAAAGGAGATGACAAGGACTTGAAGAATTACAGGCCGATCAGCTTGCTCTCTGTAGTATACAAGCTATATACAAAGGTAATTGCTAGCAGAGTACAGAAAACATTAGAATTCAATCAACCAAAGGAACAAGCAGGATTTAGAACAGGCTACTCAACAATTGACCACAATCATACTATCAATCAGGTAATAGAGAAATGCTCAGAGTATAACCAACCACTATACATAGCCTTCATAGATTACGAGAAGGCGTTTGATTCAGTAGAAATATCAGCCGTCATGCAGACACTGCGGAATCAGGGCGTAGATGAAATATATATAAACATTCTGGAAGAAATCTACAGGGGATCAACTGCTACCATAGTGCTTCATAAAGAAAGCAACAGAATACCAATAAAGAAGGGTGTAAGGCAGGGGGACACAATCTCCCCAATGCTATTCACTGCGTGCTTACAGGACGTTTTCAGAAGCCTAGAATGGGAACAGTTAGGGATAAGAGTTAATGGTGAGTACCTCAGTAACCTGCGTTTCGCCGATGATATTGCATTGCTGAGTAACTCAGGGGACGAATTGCAACTCATGATTACGGAGTTAGACAAGGAGAGCAGAAAGGTGGGTCTTAAAATTAATCTGCAGAAAACGAAAGTGATGCACAACAACCTCGGAAAGGAGCAGCGCTTTGCGATAGGTAATAGTGAACTTGAAGTTCTAAAAGACTATGTATACTTAGGGCAGGTAATAACCGCAGAGCCTAACCACGAGATTGAAGTAACTAGAAGAATAAGAATGGGGTAGAGCACATTCGGCAGGCACTCTCAAATTATGAGAAGTAGATTGCCACTGTCCCTCAAGAGGAAGGTATATAACAGCTGTATCTTGCCGGTACTTAGCTACGGAGCAGAAACCTGGAGACTCACAAAGAGGGTTCAACTTAAATTGAGGACGACGCAGCGAGCAATGGAAAGAAAAATGGTAGGTGTAACCTTAAAAGACAAGAAGAGAGCAGAGTGGATTAGGGGACAAACGGGAGTTAAGGATATCATAGCTGCAATAAAGAAGAGGAAATGGACATGGGCCGGCCATGTAGCACGTAGACAGGATAACCGCTGGTCATTAAGGGTCACCAAATGGATTCCCAGAGAAGGGAAGCGGGGTAGGGGGAGACAGAAGGTTAGGTGGGCAGATGAGATTAAGAAGTTTGCGGGTATAAATTGGCAACGGCAAGCACAGGACCGGGTTAACTGGCGGAACATGGGAGAGGCCTTTGTCCTGCAGTGGACGTAGACAGGCTGATGATGATGATGATCCCAGGGCAAATAACGTAGAATTGAAGAGTGTTCCTTACACCCAGGGTGAGGATTGTTCCGCCATCATTAAAACTATTGTCGTGAAAGTTGACTGCGTGGTCGCTGACTCCGATATCGAAATTGTTCATCGTGTGGCCACAAAGGCTGCGTCTACTAAAAACATTGTCGCCAAATTTTGTTCACAGGTAAAAAAGCAAGAATACAGAGCCTGTTTAGATTGAAATCGCTAACCAATCTTTGCCATCAAGTGGCAAAAAGACAATCATAGGCTGCATATATCATTCACCATCATCTTGTGTTCCCGATTTTTTTGCTACACTTTCATCCATCTTCAACAAATTATAACTTGAAAATATTAATGTCGTCATCTTAGGTGACATGAATAATAATCCTCTCGACGTCAGCCGCTCAGCCTACACTGAATACACTGCGCACTTTCTAGGGTTTGGCCATGAATCTCTAGTCTCGGTTCCATCTAGATGTGTACTTGGTGTGGGCAGCTTTCTAATCTATCACAATTTATCAAATTTTATTCCAAGAAACAATTGCGGCGTGCTTGAAGCTTTCTCAACTGACCACTACCCTGTTTTCGGCCGATTTGAATGTGTCATACAAAAAAGCTAAGCTCATTTCAAAAAACATATATTTGATAAAATAAATTTTGTTAAGCGTGTTGAAGCCATAGAATGATGTTCTTTAGAACTGCAGAGTGATCCTGAAGCTGGTTTTTTAATTCTTTTTCATCTGCCGTCAAAATCTGCTTAGACGATTCTACCAGCTTTGTCTAATATCGGAAGAACGATCCGGCCGCACACAGCCCATGGCTCACAGCTGGCTTAATGAAAAGTTTGCGAACAAAAGACACGTTATAGAAAAATTTATAGAAACGGCCCTGCGATCGCAGTTTGAAAAGCACTGCAATCTACATAACAAAGCAGACTCTAAAAGACTTTATTATACGAACATAATGATGGTAATAGCAGCAAAGATCAACGGGAAACAACTATTTTTTAAACAGATAATTAGGAGAGCCTGCTATAACTGAATTACAGTCATAAGAGGGTGTGCTTAGAAACGCATACGACATTGCGAACGCCTTTAGCAAGTACTTCTGAGCTAACACTTCCCTCTTGCCTCATGCTTACCAGCCAACAATCAGAATATACCCTCAGTCATTTTACCTCTCTCCAACGGGCGCTGATGAAGTGGTGGAAATAAATGATCAGATGAAAACGACAACTGCTGGTCTCGATAACACTTAGCCTATTCAAGAGAAATGCATCTCTTACGTGATGTCGACTCCATTAGCCTATACCATTAACCTTATGTTTAAAACAGGCATTTTCCCATCGCAGCTTTAAAAGGCTACCATACATCCTATCTTTAAAAAAAGGCGATAGAACGTATAGTGTTAATTACCGACCTGTGGCCATTCTTTCATCGTACAGCAAAACCGTAGAAAAGTGTATTGAAAATCGATTATCTAAATATCTAACTAAGTTCCGCATTCTCACCAACCAACAATTTCGTTTTCGTGCAGGCCATTCAACAGATTCTATTCACCGATCATATTAAACTCGTGCTCGACTATGGTTGTTTTGCCGTAGCTCTGTTGATTTATCTCTCTAAGGCGTTTGACTCTATCGTCCACAGGATAATTTTAGCTAAACTTAACTCAATACGTGTCGTAGGTAGTGCGCAGTAGGTGATAAATAGCTACTTATATCTAACAGACAACAAGCTGTTTCTGTCCGTAACATCCTCTACCCTTTTAAGTATATAGCAAAGGTACCGCAAGGTACCATTAGAGAACCGCTAATATTAATAATCTATATTATTGACATAATCTCGATTTTAACACTGTCTTTCTTTCTTCTATGCAGATGACGCAACAATACTTACCAAGAACAAGTCTATCGTTGCGCTAATAAATTGTTCTCTGACTTTTATAACATTCAGAACTGGTGCACAGCTAATGGTTTAATTATAAACACAAATGAAACGCAATTCATTGTCTTCCATTCTAGTCATAACGCTCTTTTGCCTAAACCCACTATTGCTATCAATGGTCACAGATATTTCAGTACCACTAAGAGCACATGCTTGGAAGTAGTCATAGATGCTCATCTAAAGTACCATCATCACATTTCACTTATAAGACAGAGGATAGCTCATGGTATCAGAACAATAATTAAAGCACGTCCTTTCTTCAACTTGCAGAATTTGCTTAAGTTATACTACGCCCTCATCCAGTCATATTACGTACTGCTAACGTCATGGGCGAACACCTACCCATTTCATATCCTCCCACTTCCACGTCTTCAAAACCAAGCCATTCGCATTCTAACATTCAGTGAACCGATCACTAGCGCATCAACACTTTTTCAGCAAGATAGCGTACTAACAATGTGTAATTTATTCAAATATAGGAAGGAGGAAGACGAAGTGATTCTTTGTAGAACACATCTCGCTCGTCTCAGTGCTTTTCTGGACGTTTCGCTGCAGTTGTGGGGTGTATTGCCCCGTACGTTGCGGTAATGGATGTACAACCTCACGAGGTGACGTCCGACTCCGGTTCGACCGCGGCCACTACCTCGAGGAAGCGAGGAAACACTTCCAGTGAGAGTGATGACACTGAGCTGTACTCCGCATCCTGCGACGAGTCCTCAGACGATGGCTTTCAACCTGTCCTGCACCGCAAGGCCAAGCGACGGATCATCAATCCATCGCCGGTGTCAAGTACAGCCACCGTGAAAACGGCTCCCCTGCGATGGCCCCATTCCACCCTGTCCGTGCCAAAGAACACTACCGAAAGCCTGCGTGTTCTGAACAGGCAAGCGCTTTCGCTCTATTTCGAGAACACTGTGCCAAAGGAGATTAAAGAAGTACGGCTTAATACAAGAAGAAACATCCTGGCTGTCGATGTGGTGCACCCGAGTGCGCTGAGCACGCTGCAACAAGTAACACAACTGGGAAACATTGCAGTTAGTTCCATCATCCCAGCCGATGGTGCGACCACATCAGGAGTCATTTACGACATTAACACGGAAATCCCAAACGCAGACCTTTCAATACTTATAAAACCAGCGAGTCAAGACAACGTCATTGTCAGTGATGGACGGCTTGGTAACACACGCTTTGTGAGAGTAACGTTCAAAGGTGACTGTCTTCCCGCATACGTGAAGGTTGGCCGCTTTCGTCAACACGTTCGACCGTTTACTCCTAAACCCGTGCAATGCTTCAATTGTGAGAAGATCGGCCATGTAAAGGGTGTTTGCAGGAGCTCCGCAGCGTGCCCCCGGTGCGCCGAACCACACGCGGAAGACAACTGTAGCGCTACCACACTGAAGTGTCCTAACTGTCAGGGTGCTCACAAGGCTTCTTCGAAAGAATGTCCGCACATAAAGAAAGAATTTTCTATTTTGAAGCAAATGGTACGAGACAGCTCAACCCACCAAGAAGCTGCTAAGAAAATCCGGCGAAGACGACGTCGCCGTCGAAGGTCTTCACGTCGGACAGCGCCAACTTCAGGCAATAATTCGACGCATCAGGAAAGATCGCCAGCGGCAGTTTCCAGCACGGCAAACACAGACGATGGAAAAGAGCAAAGGGGTAGGCAAGTTTCTACAGAAGAGTGGCCTCCACTTACGCGTACACAACGCTCAGAAGAGCCGCAGCAGAAGCCGTCTTCTTCAGAGCAAGCTGCTGCAATGGAGGACTTGCGGAACACAGATCAGCAAGTGATAGCTCTTTTGCGACCCTTAATTAAGGCCATTCGCTTGTTCTTAAGCAACATGCACACACTGTCAGCAAGAAGTGCATTGCAATTACTGGACGCTTTGAGTCCAGTACTCGCAGCGCTTGAGTAAATAATGGCTCACCAGCCACTGTCTTTCAGAGAAGAGGTTCGAAAGGCAGCGATTATTCAATGGAATGCCCAGGGAATGAGGTCACGGATCGCCGATTTCCATCGGTTCGTGTACACCAATAAGTTCCCCATCATTGTCATCTCCTAGCCAAATTTACAGAAAGAAATCAGACTTTCTGGTTATGAGTCATTCATGTCTACAACTGCAGGCAATAGCAAAGTTCTGATGTTTATTCGCCGCGACCTCACCTACATCCATCTTCCGGTGTCACCCTATGACGACAATCAATATATAAATATAACAGTGAAAAGGAGACTTACCATCACGGTTGTGGGTGCTCACCTCTCTCCGTCAAGCCGTTTCGATCCTACAAGACTACAAGGTATCCTGTCAGCAACTTCTCTCCCATGCATTTTAATTGGCGACTTCAACGCCCATCATACAATCTGGGGAAGTTCGAAGATCAATGTTAAAGGGAGAAAGTTGGTGTCCTTCGCCTCCGACAACCAACTTTTCTTGCTAAATGATGGCAGTCCAACGTTCCTACGTGGTTCAAGGTATAGCAGCTGCCTTGACCTGGCCTTTGTCTCACGAGGCCTCGTCAGGCATGCTGAGTGGTTTCCAGACATAGAAACGCATGGAAGTGACCACATTTCCACTTACGTCAAAATCGAAGGATTGTCCCATGCTAAGGTACGCGATAGTGTTCACAGAGTGGACTGGTTGAAATTCCTGTCTCGCATGGAAGAGCAATGTGAGGCAAACATATCCCTCAGAATAGAGGAGATAATTAAAAGCACATTACACGATACTACGTGTACCCTCACCAGCTCTCCCAATGTAACGGAATTTGACATTGAACTAGAACGACATCGAGCAATCCGACGGCGTGCTGAATGAAGAACCAGACGCACGGAGGCAATTGAAGACTTACGGATTGCTCGAGGTATACAAAAGAAGATTCAACGCCAGATTATTAAACTCGAGTCACAAGGTTGGACTGTTTTTTGTGAGTCACATGACCCACGAAAGCCTTTATCGCAATTGTAGAAAATGGTACGAGGTTCCGCACAAAACCCACTCAGTGGTCACCATTCAGGGCTCTCGCACTTTCTGAACAGAGACGCGGCATTGACGTGGCAGAAGACTTCTGTGCCAGAGTATCCGGGCCACTCGCAGTGCCCAACAGCCTATTGCCTTCGACTAACTGTCCACAAACACTGGATCCCCGCATGGATATGCCTTTTTCAATCGGGGAGCTCAGAGCAGCACTAGCTTTGTGTGGACGCACGTCGGCACCAGGGCCCGATAGAATTTCTTATAGGGCCTTGTGTCATCTGGGTGAACGCGCGAGAATCCTCCTTTTGGAGTTGTACAACAAATTCTGGCAAGATGGAACGCTCCCGTGAAGCTGGAAGACAAGTCGCCTAGTTTCACTTCTGAAACCAGGCAAGTCACCGTTGGAGCTCTCGTCTTATCGTCCGATCGCATTGGCTAGTTGTGTAGGCAGTTATAGAGAGGATGATCCTGGGACGCCTGGAGTGGTTCTTGGAGTGTAACATCTACCCAGATGCCATGGCCGGTTTTAGGCGTGGTCGAGCATCGATTGACAACGTAGTCGACCTGGTCACTTACGTCCAACACGAGAAAGGCCGTAAGCGTCTCTGCGCATCTTTGTTCCTAGACGTTAGAGGGGCGTATGACAACGTTACGCATGAAGCTGTTCTCACCGCTCTCGAAGATATAGGAGTAGGTGGTCGGATGTATCGCTGGCTACGTAGTTATTTGTCAATGCGATCCTTCTTTGTCAGCACTGAAGACGGTCCAACCTCTTCACATTACAGCCACCGTGGCGTCCCCCAGGGTGGCGTACTCAGCCCTGTGCTGTTCAATCTTACGTTAATTGCTCTTACTGAGCATCTGCCAAGCACGGTCAGGCTATCAATGTACGCAGATGATATCTTCGTTTGGGCATCGGCTGTAACACGCCTGCAGTTTCGAGGGAGAATTTAAAAAGCTGCCACTGAAACATTACGCTACCTACGAAATCGAGGCTTGGAAATTTCTTCCGAGAAATGCGCCCTCGTGGCTTTTACACTAAAGCCTATGGATAAGTACACTGGAAGCATCAATGGTCAAACTGTACCATACGGTCGATCGCACGAGTATTTGGGCGTCATAATTGACAGGAATCTCTCATGGAGCGATCACGTTTCGTACATGAAGAAACGGTTAATGGACATCTGTAATATACTGAAGTTCTTTGCAGGGAAGACTTGAGGAATGTCTCTCAGTGAAATGGTACAGCTGTACAGAGTACTTTTTCTCGGTTTTCTGCGGTACAGTTTACCAGCATTGACCAATGCAAGCAAAACAAGCCTTCGAACGCTACAGAATGTTAAGTCCCAGGCACTCCGGATTTCACCCAGCTTGCCTCGTAGTGCGTCGACAATGGCTACTATAGCTATCGCCGGTGACCACCTCATCACGACACATATCGACGTTGAGGCACTCAGGACACATATAAGGCATATTGCTCGGACACCCTGCCACCACCTAGCCTCTGTACCAGCAGACAGACCACGTTCGTCATTTTGCCAAACGGTCACCACATGTCGCGATTCTTTGCCAACATGCTTCACACCCGCCGCCAGGCCTTTAACTCCTTCCTGGTGCCTGACTCAGGCTAACATCAGGCTAACCATACCTGGAATCCAGAAAAAGCAGATATGTCGTCACCTGCTCTTAGACAGCTTGCTCTGCTCTTGTTATACGAGACGTATCAAGTCTGTATACACGTATACACCGACGGCTCTGTTTTACAGAAGAGTTCAACGGCATCATTTGTTATAGTGATAAAAGACACGACAAGAAAATTCAAGACCTCCCACCTTACGACATCAACGGGAGCAGAGCTCACAGCAATTTGTGCCGCATTGCAATGCATCAACGACCAACAGCCACAAAAATGGACAATTTTCAGTGACTCAAAGGCGGCACTGCAATCCCTTCTATCACCTTTACGCCACGGCCCGTACGAACAGCTGGTATTTGAGATTGCAAAAAAGACTCACCAACTCATTGAGGAAGGACATAAAATAGCCTTTCAATGGCTCCCAAGTCATTGTGGAATAATTGGCAATGAACGGGCCGATCGAGCTGCCCGTTCTGCCCATAGTGAAAGCGATGAAATATCAATTCCGCTTTCCAGAACTGACGCTGCACGGAAACTCCGCATGCTTGCTCGCAAGCGCACCTCGTCACATTGGAACGAGTCACATTTCATCCATGCACGGTTAGGTAGTTTGGACCCAACTCTTAGTCTTCGAATTCCCCCGGAATTACGCCGACGAGACGCTTCTATGCTGTGCAGATTATGGCTTGGCGTCGCATTTACCAATGCGTACGCGTTCCGCATAGGAATGGCTGACACTGCTGCATGCGACCATTGTGGCAGTGATGAAACAACTTGGCACATTCTGTGTGAACGCCCACAATACTGCTCGCAGAGACAGTCACTCTGCATTGCACTAGATGAACTGGACAACCAGCTTCTTTCGTAAGAAAGAATCCTGCGCTGCCGACAGGACTTTATGTCGCAGAAGAAGGCTGTGAAGGTGCTCCTGCGCTTCTTGCGTTCAACCGGCCTGTGCAAACGACTGTGATCGGAACTCCCTGAATGTGTGCGCATGTGGCTTTTTTTCTAATTTACTTTTATCTCTCTATTTCTATCCTCTTTCCGACACTTTTCCCCACCCCCGTACAAGGTAGCAAACCAGTTCGTCTAGGTTAACCTCCCTGTCTCTTTCTTTTATTTATTTCTCTCTCTTATTCAAATATAAACTGGGTATTCTTGTATTCAAGTGTCTGAACGGTTCCATAACAGCGGGTGTCTCGCATAAATGTTGATTGGTAAACTCTAATCCAATGAGGTTTGCCTCAAACATCAATTTTTACTTCCACATACGCGCACTAACTACGGTAAACATACTGTCATATTTGCTGCTAATAAATTTTGGAAGTAAATACTACTATGCACTAAACAATGGCCATTGAACACTTTTAAAAAGAACCTAATCGTCTCATTGCGCAATCATAACTAATCTGTAGATCAATATTGGTGTTTTCTTACATTTAGTGCTATTAACGTACGATTTGGCAGCAGCGTGGGCAGCGTGGAATACGCCTGAAGACACATCTTTCTTATCGTCGCAGATAACTCCATCAAACAAGCCACAGCTGCTCCTGCTGCAAATCCACGTGCCTACGTTGGGGGTGTGGCCGCAGTAGCTTCTGGAAGCCGCCTCATCGTTTTGCCGCCAGGGGCTATTGAAGCCTACATAAGCCGGACACCATCGTGCACCGGACCACTTGGCAGCAGCGTGGGCAGCGTGGAACACGCCTGAAGACACATCTTTCTTATCGTCGCAGATAACCCCATCAAACAAGCCAAAGCTGCTCCTGCTGCAAATCCACGTGCCTACGTTGGGGGTGTGGCCGCAGTATCTTCTGGAAGCCGCCTCATCATTCTGCCGCCAGGGGCTATTGAAGCCTACATAAGCCGGACACCATCGTGCACCGGACCACTTGGCAGCAGCGTGGGCAGCGTGGAACACGCCTGAGGACACATCTTTCTTATCGTCGCAGGTTGGATATCGCTCCCATATATACGCATTTTTCCCCTTTCTGTATCTTTTTTTGCTGCTCCCTGCTGCCAAAACTATTGACTTATCTCCTGTTTAACCATGTCTGCTCGTTTCGAAGAAGAGATGAGGAAAGAACCTAAAGAATTCAAATCTAAAATTGAACGTGAGCTCAGATTGGAGTTGAGGGAAGTCAAAGAAAGTCTTGAATTCTTAAGTAAGCAATTTGATGAGAGCAAAATAAACACTGAAACGCTGCAAAAAGAAAACGGGGCCCTCAAGAAAGAGAACCTAGCACTGAAAAAGGATTGTAATAAGTGTATGAAACAACTGAATGATCACTCAACAAATAAGCCAGTATTTTTTAACGAGCACCTGCCCCGCCGCGGTGGTCTAGTGGCTAAGGTACTCGGCTGCTGACTCGCAGGTCGCGGGTTCAATTCCCGGCTGCGGCGGCTGCATTTCCGATGGAGGCGGAAATGTTGTAGGCCCGTGTACTCAGATTTGGGTGCACGTTAAAGAACCCCAGGTGGTCGAAATTTCCGGAGCCCTCCACTACGGCGTCTCTCATAATCAAATGGTGGTTATGGGACGTTAAACCCCACAAATCAAATCAATTAACGAGCACCTCTGCCCTACTCTCAAGAGATTGCTCGGGATGGCAATCAGCAAGAAAAAGGCATGTGAATGGAAATTTTTTTAGACAAGGGATGGGAAGATTTTTGCCCGCAAGGACGCACAGTCCAGGGTAGTTCGCGTAAACTGTGAAAGTGACATTGCAAAAATAATCTGAATGTACAGTGACACGCCTTCGACCACGATTTTGTACCGAAAATGACATTGCAACCCGAAGATGTCAACCGACTAATAGCTTCCGAAAGCATTATTGGACTAACGTGCTTCCATCTAAACAGATCTGCCTATCATAAACAAGACTTGCTAAACGTTTTTCTAGATCGGTTTTATTTCAAGTTGGACATAGTCATGCTCACTGAAACGTGGCTGAATTCGGACTGTGATGCCATAGTGAATGAAAATTATCGCACTTTTCACTTAAACCGCAAGGACAAACGTGGTGGAGGAGTGTTACTAAATATCAAAAAGTGCATTACTTGTGACCTACTTTCTGAATTTTGTTTTATAACTCATGACGCAGCGTCTCACAATTGTATCCCAGAACTATGTCATAGCTGTAATGTACCGCCCGCCAGATGGAATCGTCGATGCATGCATTGCAAATTTGGAAGACTTATTGAGCTATGCAAGTGAGGCAGATTTGATTTTCATTCAGCCTATCTGTGATTATTGAATAGAACCAGACGAAAGCTAAGCCGATAGCTATCGTCCACCGCCGATATTACCCCTTGTAACCGTTTTACAGCTTCTTTCTTTATCTTAACCACGAGAACCAGCGAGACCCTGTGTGGGCGTCCACAGTGCCTCGAGCATGCTGGCGCATTTTGGGCAATGCGGGGCATGCCTCTAGTGCACGGGCACGAGCCGAGAGACTGACCTCGAGTTGTTCGAAAGGGACTCGTGTGTGGCGAACTTTTCGATTGTGTCATACCCATTTTTCTGAGTACAAGTTCGCTCATAATAGGCCATTGTTTGTGTGTTCCCCTCTTGCAATACGCCATATTATGACCGAAGTACCTCGTTTTTCGTGTCTCTTAAATGCATACGCTGGAACACTGTTTAACGCAAGTTGAGCTTCTTTTGACAGCGTCATCATAACATGCACGTATAAGTTTTTTTTGTCGAGAACGTTTCCAATTTAACTTTGCCCTGTGCATCTCTCGCCCACTTTTATCCAGTCCTATCTTGGTCGGATTTTAGTAATGAAATTGTTAATCACAGCTACGACATTAACCACCCGGCGATACGGCGATACTTCCTGACAAAGTATTCTCGAAGAGAATGCAACGTGGCATGAATGCATCGTGATTTAAGAAAACAGGAGGTAGCAATACAGGAAATAAAAGTACGGTAAAGCAAAGCAGTGGAAGGTAAAACTGAAGGGTAATTTATAAAACAAGCCGAAAGGTCGAACTACTTAGCATAGGTACACATGTGACGTAATGGCGAGCATGCTAACACTGGCAAAAAGCAATCGAGCAAGACCACCCAGAACAGCGTTAGTGCTAATTAATTAACACATTCATTCATTGATTCATTCGTACAATTAGAGCTCGAAATGAAGGTGTACTGGAGCAAAAGGACGTCGGTGGCCATTGCAGACACGAACAAGTTTCCCGTGATTGTGCACAGACCTGAGACATGCCCTCCAGACAAGCTGTCTGCTATCGTTGGAGAGGCCGATATTGAATACGTTCTCTCTGCGACGCAGGTGCGTGCTATTTTTCGTCACTATATATATATATATATATATATATATATATATAGCACTTTTTTTCGCATTTCTTGGACTGCAGTGCCTGTGTATGTTACACACAGGCACTATATATATATATATATATATATATATATATATATATATATATATATATACCGCAGGGGCGCCTGCGCAAGTAGGCGTTTGGTGTGTAGCGACACCACGAACCCGAGCTAACGGGGGAGTTTCGACTCCCTCCCACGCCTAGACGTGCGTGGCTTTGCCGTGTCCGAGGAAAAGGGGATCCTGGGGGTTGAGCCGACGCTGGGTGATTGGACCGTTAAGGCCCCCTGGCAGAGGCAACACACCCCTTTGGCCCCGGCTTCACGTAGACGGCACCCCTGAGCTGACCCACCCAGGGGAATCGGCAGTCGCCTTCTCCTATCTCTCTCTCCCTACATCTTCGTCTTTATCTCTTACTATTTATCTGTCCTGTCTTCTACTCTCTTCCGTTTACTTCCAAACTTCCTGGCGGCTATGGTTAACCCTGTGCAAATAGCCTACCTTAGTCTAAGCGCATTGGGTTATAGTGGCGTTGTACGTCTGGCGTCTGCAGGTTTCAGCATTTGTAACCTTGTAGCGTCCCCTCGTTGGGCTCCGTGGTGGGTGGCCGCCAACGCTGCTTAACAACAATAAGGAAGACATGCATGGAGCATTCCCACTACTGTCTGATCGTACCGGCTTAAAGCCGGTACGCACCGATGATCTCACCAGAGAAGGATTGGCCACCCTGGTGCAGTATCTGGCCACCCCCTCCCGTAGGCATTCGTCAATTAACTCACGGCCCTCAGTCCCCACCAGCTGCGGAGCAACTGACCACGGCGGCGGTCAGATCTGCAAAGCAGCAGAGGGTGCTAGGAATCTTTGGATACGGACAGGCCACCATTGGAACTTGAACTTAGCAACGTTTAACGTTAGAACGTTATCTAGTGAGGGAAGTCTAGCTGTATTATTCGAGGAGCTAGAAGGCATTAAATGGGATATAATAGGGCTGAGTGAGGTTAGGAGGACAGATGAGGCCTATACTGTGCTACAGAATGGGCACGTCATTTGCTATCGGGGCTTGGCAGACAGAAGAGAACTGGGAGTAGGGTTCCTAATTCACAGAAACATAGCTGGCAACATAGAGGATTACTATAGCATTAATGAAAGGGTGGTAGGCATTGTAATTAAACAGAATAAAAGATACAAAACGAAGGTAGTACAGGCTTACGCGCCTACATCCAGCCATGATGACGCTTCAGTTGAAAGCTTCTATGAAGACGTGGAATCGGCAATGAGTAAGGTGAAAACACAGTATACTATAGTAATGGGCGACTTTAATGCAAAGGTAGGGAAGAAGCAGGCTGGAGACCAGGCAGTAGGAGATTATGGCATCGGCACTAGAAACGCCAGAGGAGAGCTACTAGTAGAATTCGCAGAACGCAATTATCTGCGTATTTTGAATACCTTCTACCGAAAACGAGAAAACCGCAAGTGGACATGGAGGAGCCCTAATGGTGTAAATAAGAACGAAATAGACTTTATAATGACTGCACACCCAGGAGTCGTGCAGGATGTGGAAGTAGTTGGCAAGGTAAGATGCAGTGACCATAGAATGGTATGGGCTCGAATCCGACTAGACTTGAAGAAGGAACGACAGAAACTGATACGCAAGAAGCCAATCAATGAGCTAGCACTGAGAGGGAAAGTACAGGAATTCAGAGCGTCACTGCAGAACAGGTACTCTGCTCTTAGCGAGGAAACCAACCTTAGCGTAAATACAATGAATGATAATCTGACGAGTATCATCACGGAGTGTGCAGTGGAAGTTGGAGGCAGGGTAGCTAGACAGGACACCGGCAAGCTTTCCCAGGAAACGAAGAACCTAATTAAGAAGCGCCAAATCATGAAAGTGTCAAGTACAACAGACAAAATAGAACTGGCAGAGCTTTCGAAGCTGATTAATAGACGTAAAGTATGCGATGTAAGAAGGTATAACATGGAGAGAATTGAGCACGCTCTGAAAAACGGAGGAAGCGTCAAAGCAGTGAAGAGGAAACTTGGGATAGGCAAAAGGCGGATGTATGCACTAAGGGACAAAGAAGGCAAATTAACTACCAATATGGATAGGATAGTTAAAATAGCGGAGGAGTTTTACAGAGATCTGTACAGTAGCCGAGACAACCACGGCCTTAATACTATAAGAACTAGCAGTAACCCAGACGACACCCCACCGGTAATGATAGAAGAAGTCAGAAAAGCTTTGGAGAGCATGCACAGAGGCAAAGCTGCTGGTGAGGATCAAGTAACATCAGATCTGCTGAAAGATGGAGGACAGATTGTGTTAGAAAAACTAGCCACTCTATTTACGAGGTGTCTCCTGACGGGAAAAGTACCAGAGTCTTGGAAGAACGCTAACATCATCTTAATACATAAGAAAGGAGATGACAAGGACTAGAAGAATTACAGGCCGATCAGCTTGCTCTATGTAGTATACAAGCTATTTACAAAGGTAATTGCTAGCAGAGTAAAGAAAACATTAGAATTCAATCAACCAAAGGAACAAGCAGGATTTAGAACAGGCTACTCAACAATTGACCACATTCATACTATCAATCAGGTAATAGAGAAATGCTCAAAGTATAACCAACCACTATACATAGCCTTCATATATTACGAGAAGGCGTTTGATTCAGTAGAAATATCAGCCGTCATGCAGACACTGCGAAATCAGGGCGTAGATGAAATATATATAAACATTCTGGAAGAAATCTACAGGGGATCAACTGCTACCATAGTGCTTCATAAAAAAAGCAACAGAATACCAATAAAGAAGGGTGTAAAGCAGGGGGACACAATCTCCCCAATGCTATTCACTGCGTGCTTACAGGACGTTTTCAGAAGCCTAGAATGGGAACAGTTAGGGATAAGAGTTAATGGAGAGTACCTCAGTAACCTGCGCTTCGCCGATGACATTGCATTGCTGAGTAACTCAGGGGACGAATTGCAACTCATGGTTACGGAGTTAGACAAGGAGAGCCGAAAAGTGGGTCTTAAAATTAATCTGCAGATAACGAAAGTAATGTACAACAACCTCGGCGAAGAGCAGCGCTTCGAGATAGGTAATAGTGCACTTGAAGTTGTAAAAGACTATGTCTACTTAGGGCAGGTAATAACCGCAGAGCCGAACCACGAGATTGAAGTAACTAGAAGAATAAGAATGGGGTGGAGCACATTCGGCAGGCACTCTCAAATTATGACAATTAGATTGCCACTGTCCCTCAAGAGGAAGGTATATAACAGCTGTATCTTGCCGGTACTTAGCTACGGAGCAGAAACCTGGAGACTCACAAAGAGGGTTCAACTTAAATTGAGGACGACGCAGCGAGCAATGGAAAGAAAATTGGTAGGTGTAACCTTAAGAGACAAAAAGAGAGCAGAGTGGATTAGGGGACAAACGGGAGTTAAGGATATCATAGCTGCAATAAAGAAGAGGAAATGGACATGGGCCGGGCATGTAGCCCGTAGACAAGATAACCGCTGGTCATTAAGGGTCACCAACTGGATTCCCAGAGAAGGGAAGCGGGGTAGGGGGAGACAGAAGGTTAGGTGGGCAGATGAGATTAAGAAGTTTGCGGGTATATATTGGCAACAGCAAGCACAGGACCGGGTTAACTGGCGGAACATGCGAGCGGCCTTTGTCCTGCAGTGGACGTAGACAGGCTGATGATGATGATAATGATGAAGTGAAAACAACTTAGTATTAATTATAGGTGGTGATTTTAACATAGACATGTTAAATTACTCAAATGCTCAACACAAATTATCCACAATGCTATCTTCATACTGCTCAAATAATGTGAATAAAGAATGCACTAGAGTGACAAATATAACGGAAACATTAATCGAATTGTTTATAACAAACTTACCAGAGCCCGAAGTCATCAGTGGTGTATGAGCATCGAGCATTAGTGATCATTTGCCCGTTTTTTTGTTGACCAAGAAGCCAAATTCTGGCCGTACCTCTATAACGAGCAAAAAAATTCAAGACATCAATGAAAAAACCTTGCGGAACTTTCGCAACAGCCTCGAAAAAATAAAATGGGATACTGTATACATGTCTACCACTTCGGTTAATGCATATGATGAATTTTTGCGCCTATTTCTTGAAGCATACTCAAAGTCTTTTCCATTAATCACACATAAAAAAAGTAAAAAAGCGCGTAAGCCCTGGGTAAATAAGGAGTGCCTTAAAATGATTAAAAAGAAAGATAGGCTTTTTAATATATTTCTCAAAACGCATAACGCTGCCGACTGGGATACATTTCGGTTACATAGAAACAAAACAAATGCCTTACTACGTAATGCAAAGCGAAACTATCTGTACAATTATTTTGACATCGGAAATAAACAGAACTTGGACGTAATGTGGAGAAAAATTAATGAGCTACTAAATCGTGCATCAAAAAACCCAGAAACTCATGAACTAAAGTTGAACAATCAAGTCATACAAGGAGCAGAATTAGCTGAAGAATTTAAATAGTTTTTTTTGTAAATCTAGTTTCTAGATCTCATTGCCCGGAGGCAATAAAGGGGATCAGCAGGAACTCGGCAAGCATATATATAAATCCCACCACTGATAGTCAAATAGCTAACGTTTATAAATCTCTTAAGAACAGCTTAACATGCGATATTGACAGCATTCAAATTAGGCCAGTCAAGTATGTTCTTGACATCATACTGCCACAGTTTACGCATATCTATAATCTTGCTCTCTCTACAGGCGTCTTTCCGAAGAAAATGCAAGTAGCAAAAGTTATTACAATATTGAAAGGCGGTGAAAAAAATAGCTTATCAAATTACAGACCGATTTCCATACTACCCGTGTTCTCCAAAGGCTTAGAAAAGATAAATAATGCCACAATAATTGGTTTTGCAAACAAGTACAATTTAATTAGCCCAACTCAATTTGGATTCAGAAAAGGGAGATACACAGAACTTGCCCTTGTCATGCAAAAAGAAATCATTTTAAAAGCATTTCATGAAAAATTCTAATAGCTGGCATATACAATGATTTCTCTAAGGCATTTGACCGCCTAAACCACTTAACACTTACTAAAAAACTTGAATTATATGGAATTAGAGGCACACCGCTCGCTCTTATAACGTCTTACCTGCAACACAGAATGCAATGTGTTTGTATTCAAGGCAATTTATCTCGGCACAAGGCAATTACCTCAGGTGTACCTCAAGGAAGCATACTTGGACCACTATTATTTAACTTCTATATAAATGACATTTTTAAAATTAATAATGGAGCAAAGTACATAACTTATGCAGATTATACAACTATTTTCTTTCTCAGCAATTCTTAAAAAACTCTTCAAAATAGCGTTAACATAGCTCTGCGCGACCTACACAAGTGGAGTGTAATCAATTTTCTTGAAATTAACACAGCCAAAACAAAAGCTATTATCTTCACACCCCGACAATCACCTGTAACACCCACTCTGAATCTTACTTTAGGAAATTCACGTATCGAGATTGTTGACTCAGTAAAATCACTTGGTGTATTTTTTCAAAAGCATCTATCATGAGACAATCATATAAATCATGTTGTTATACATGTAGCAAATGTAGTAGGAATTCTGATGAAATTCAAATTCCACTTGCCAACAGCTGTCAAGCTTCATATTTTTAATGCACTATTTCTTTCTCGCTTAAATTATTGCTGTCTAGTCTGGGGCACAACAACGTTAACAAACCTGAACCGCCTGTTTGTTTTACAAAAACAAGCACTTCGCCACATTGCATGCGTGGAAAAAACTGCGCACACAAAAGCCCTGTTTATCAAATATAACATCACGTCCGTACACAATTTGTATCCATTAAATCTAGCCAGAAAATACAAGCACGATACAGATGGACTACTTCGAACATTTTCTGAGTTGACACCACTCACAAGGTCATATAATTCACGCAATGATGATATCTGGAAAATACCTTTTTCACGCATTATGATAACAAAACAAATGCTTCGTCATACGCTTCCAAAGTTGTTAAATGAACTCCATCAATGTGAAATCAATTTACAGACAACTGGGAACAGTGCAATCAAAGCATTCTTTGCCGCCAACGATTTATGCTCTTTCTTTTTGTAAAAGAAGTATAGATTCTGTTCAACGACTTTCAAGTTTTAACTGTTTTCTCTTGTTTTTGCCTTTTTTCAGTTTTTTTGCATGAAGAAATGCTGATTGCGATCTCATGATTATGTGAATGATTTATCATTAGATAGTGTGCACATTTTGTATTGTATAGTGTTTGTTGTAAATATTGTATTATTTTGTTAGTATAAGTATTGTATTATATCAGTACTGTATAATCACTTCCATGCTCTCGCTCTATGCCATGTAAAACGGGGGCTCAAGGCTTCTCAAGTGGATAAATCCACTTTTTCTCGAGACCTCCTGTTCCACAACACCCACACTTGTGGACGAAATAAAGTTTTGAATATTCGTTTTTAATATTTATTTTCACTATATTACTCATGAAGATTTGAATTGCCAGTTTAGTTATGTATCATTAATTAAAGTCACTTTTGTTCAATATTGTACTGCCATTTTTTGTGTGTTTGAGCTTTTTTCCATAGCCACGTATAAGTACTGAAGGTTTTTTTGCTGCCATTTTGACTCGAATTTATATTGCATACTTGCGTTGTTTTTTATTCCTTACTTGCCACTTTTAGTTGCCATTCCGTTGTACTTACCAACATGTATACTTCTTACAAGAGATCCCCTTTCACCTTGTGGTTTGGAGTCTCCTTCTCTATAAGCTAACTTCAATGCGTTTATATATTTTGCAAGAAGTAAAGATTTCTTGATTGATTGATTAATTGATTGTATGAATGATTGATTGAGTGAGTGAGTGATCAACCGTTCTAGATACTCTTCAAAACTATTCACTGCTCCTCCGGAGTCGCCAGTTGATTCTTAGAGATCGAATAACTGCATTATTTGAGAAAACAGGTATTCTTGACTGACCGAGCCACTCTTAGATGAACAGCATTACTTCTCCACTGACTGACTGTCCGCCCGCAGTCACCGCTTGCTTATATCAGCTCAAGCATGTGTTCGGGAAGCTTGTGCAGTATTCGTGTGAACGTAGTATAGTGAAATCTCGGCAAAAAGGTAGATCTTCTCGCGGGTCTGTAGGATAGGATTGTAGCGTTTTGATTACTCATATTCTCCTAATGTGGCATGTGCGTTGGCCTGCTTTGGTGGCATCTTCTGTGAAACGGATAGGGTAGCACTTTCATCTCCTTCTGATACTTTTTTATTGGCATGTCATAGTTGAGGGAACTGTTGGTGCCATGATTTTATGTGCTCCAAAAGTGGCAGCCGCCGACAGATTGTGACAATGTTTTGGATAGAATACGCACTAATGAGTGAAGTTGCCTTTGCTGCGAGTCAGTATGCTCCCTAAACAGAAAATCTGTCTGAGTGAACCAGGACACCAGTGAGGCGTCGTCAATGCAAGTCCAGTCAGTCAGTTCAGCCGGTCGGTCGGTCGGTTGGTCGGTCGAGGAACGTTGCTCATAAATTGTCCTAAGGAGCTAATGTACCTCTATAGAGACGGTCGGCTGCGAGCCGCACTTTAGTGTGGAAAGGGAGCGCGAGTCCCTCCCTAAAACGGCGGGTCTTTCGGACAGCCTGATTCGAACCTCTCAGTCCGAGCTGGTGATCGACATCCTCTAATAGTCCTCCGCTCTTAAAGCTCGTCAACAGGGAGTGCCGTGCACTACAAGAGCACGGGGACTAGCTGTTCTATCGGTAGCTGTGTCACAGACAGGCTGTCCACTGCGCACGCGTGAAATTATCTTCTCAGTTCTCTTCCTCCTTCCCCCACCCCACCACAATGTTTTATTAATACACTACTTCGGATAATAGACGTCAATTTTCGTCTGTTCTCGAAGCATGTGAACGCGTGTTCCTTTCATGCCGTGAGCACTAGGCCGCGGCGACATAACAGTGGTGACGAGTCGCATCGACACCCACGAAGTCAAAGCATAGACTGACACTCGGACCTCGCAGACAGCTGTGCCGACGATGTCCATGGCTTTCCAGATGCTTCTGAGTTTTGACGACAGCAAAGATAAGAGAAACCCGTATTTGACCAAAGTACAAGCTTACTTCGAAGCAAACGGCATTTCGGAACCAACCAAGAAGAGAGCACTTCTTAAGAACGACCACGCTGAGCACGCAGACTGTTAAAAATCTTGCCGAAAGATTTGCTCCCCGAAACCCAAATACCTTTTATTTATTTATTTATTTATTTCAATACCGTCAGGGCCCGAGGGCATTAGAGAGGGGAGTGGGTTACACAACATAATGAAAAGCGGAAAAATTGGTGGTTACATGGATCAGTGAAGGAAAGCGACAAGAAATAATGCACATTATAAGAACAAAAACAGGTATTAAAAACTACAAAGCTTAACAGGTCTACTGAAAAATGGAAATACTATATTCCTAAAAATTATGGCGACAGGTTAGTTATAGCAGCCTTAAACAAAAACGTATTAGACATCTCGACTACAGATCGGGGAAGGTGATTCCAACTTGCTGACATACGGAAGATGAATGAATAGTAAAAATGGTAGGTGTGGCATGTGGGAATGCCAACCTTATGACGATGGTTGATGCGAGCGGATACGTAAGAAGAAGGGGTTATCAATTTATTCTTAAGGACTTAATTGTGGTAATATATCTTGTGAAACAGGCAGAGGCGAAATATTTCTCTACGTTGTGAGAGCAGAGGTAATGATAAAGTTGTTTTCATGAAAGTGATCTTGAAGGTGCGATGATAGTTTGAAAGAATGAAAGGAGCAGCCCAACTCTGGATGAATTCAAGCTAATGAATGAGTGTTTCTTGGCTGGGGTCCCACACAGATGCAGCATATTTCATTTTGGAACGTACTAATGATTTATACAGAAGTAATTTTACTGGAAAGGAAGAAAGATGAAAATTAAGACGTATAAAGCCCTTGACCTTGACTTACAACGAAGTTACGAAAAACTCGAATGAGTACTGTGACCCCAAGCGCAACGAAATTGCAGAGAGCTACAAGTTCTTCATCCGCTCACAACTGGATGGTGAATCGGTTCGTGCGTTTCTCCTCGAGATCTGCCGCATTTCAGACAACTGCAACTTTGGCAGTTACCTTGACAAAATGATCCGTGACAGAATTCTATGCGCTGTACGCTCAAGTGCAGTAAGAAAACAGCTGCTAGCGAATAAAGAGCTCACGCTAGAAGAAGCCGAAGTGATAGTAACATCTGTCGAAGACGCGGAAAACAATGTGCAAAGCATTGCAGCAGAAGCAACACCGCTCTTAAAAAATGCAGGCATGTCGACAAACACCTTTCAGAGAAAGAGCTGAAATCGCAGGTGGCCGTCAGTGTGGAAGATGTGGAAGTTCAAACACGGTGCTGACAGCTGCAGCTGGAGCAAGGCGTGTTGTTATCATTGTGGTCAACGTGGGCATAGTGCAAGAATGTGTTCTAGCCGCCAAAGCAAGGTCCGCCGCGCCAGGCCTACTCTGTAAAGCATTAACATGTGCCAGAATTAACGTCGAAAGATTACAATGCGAATGCTCATATTGGGACGTTACTGTGAAAACGAAAAAAAAACAGGCTCGTGCCGCCAATTCGCCATGCGTTCAATAGGGCTGGTGTGGAGCTGGCAATAGAGGTGGACACAGGATCTCTTGTGTGTGTCGTAGCCAGGAATCTTTTCGTCGAACATCACTAGCACTGGCCGAAGTTGAGACCTTCAGAGCTTAGCATTTCGTGCTATGCGGGAAGACTTCCGGTACAAGGTGAACTTGAACTGGTGGTTGCATGCGAGTGCGTCGCTTTGAAATGCAAGCTGGTAGTACTAGACTGCGCTGGACCAAGTCTATGTTGATCAGACCTCATAAAAATGCTGGACAAGGCTGAAGTTTCAGTACTGCAAGTTGGAAGAGGGGTGGCACCAGGCACAGTGCAAGCCATCAGCCACGACAACACTCGCGCCGAATACACTGATGTCTTCTCAGAGGAATTGAGACTGATCAAGTGGCCCCCAGCTAGCTTGTTGCTGAAGGACGGTGCTGTTCCCAAAATTTGTAGTGCATTATCACTTCCATATGCCATTCAGGACAAAGTGGCCCAAGAGTTGAAATGCCTGGTGTGACTTGGCATTATATCACCAGTGAAACATTCGAACAGGGCGACACCGATAGTGCGCGTGGTTAAAAAGGTCGGCACAGTTTGTATTTTTGGGTATTTTAATGCCACGTTGAACCAAGCTTGCCAGGCGGAGCAATATCCTCTTCCGGTGATTCAGGACATGTTTGCGTCATTAGGGGAAGGAGAGGTGTTCACTACACTAGGCCTAAAGGATGCCTACAACCAGGTGCCATTGGACGAGGGTATACGCACGTTATGCGTAATTAACATGCATCTGGGGGACTTCTGTTGCAACAGGCTGCCATTCGGCATTTAAGCGGCTCCGGCCATATTTCAAAGAAAAATGGATACCATGCTGGCAGGTCTTCCTGGAGTGCAAGAGTACTTAGACGATGTACTTGTGTCTGAAAAAGCGGCTGACTACGGAACCCAGCTGAAAGCAGTTTTGCGGCGCTTTCGCAAACATGGTATAAAGCTGAGGTACGACAAAGGCACTTTCAGCCAAGAATCTGTAACTTATCTGGGACACCAGATAGACAAACGTGGACTGCAACCCACCGAGAAGAATGTGGAAGCTATCGTGAAAGCGCCGAGTCCAAGTAATGTGAGCGCGTCGCGGTTGTTTGTCGGCACGTTGACATTTTATTCCAGATTCTCACCAAACATGTCAACAACGTCGCTTTTGTATTAGCTGCTGAAAAAATGCATGGTGGCAGTTGACGCACCCACAGGAGACAGCATTTGTCCAAGCCAAACAATGTCCGAAGGACGCAGAAGTACTGGCTCATTCTGATTCATTAAAAGAACTGAAATTGGTATGTGAAGCCTCACCACATGACATTGGTGCAGTGTTGTTCAACGCAGAAGGCACCGCTCGTCGACCGATCGGATTTCACTCAAGAACTCTTACGAAAGCCGAAAGGAACTACTGGCGATTGAAGCATGAGGCGCTGGCACTAGTTTTGGGTGTCACTACGTTCCGTGACTACATCTTCGGTCATGAATTCACACTAATTAGAGACCACCAACCAGTCGTGGGACTGCTCAGGTTCGACCACCCAACGCCTGCTATGGCAGCAGCCCACATTCAACGGTGGGCACTTTATCTCGGCGGTTATTGCTACAAGCTTCAGTACACTCCCGGAAAGCAAACGCGGAATTCAGACGCCCTCAGCAGGCTCCTACTACCATTTTGTGGCCACGCTGTCGCGCCGCAAGAGTAAGTCTTTTGTTTGCATTGCCTGGATGAAGGCACAGTAATGCCGCGGGAACTACGACACCTGACAGCCCACGACACGACACTCACGCGCATAAAGCAATACGTGCCACACGGTTTGCCCAGAAGAGTCGAAAGTATGAAACCAGACATGAATGCATTTTTCAAGCGCCGACTTGAATTGTCCTTGTCACACGAGTTAGTTTATTGGGGCCACCGAGTTATTGCGCCCGCTGGAGCGTGGAAACGTTTACTGCAGCTCCTGCATGAAAATCACCAAGGGTCGTCAGCAATGAAGTCTATCGCACGATCATTGTTTTGGTTGCCGGGCCTGGATGGAGAAATCAGAGACTGTGAGTGACATGCAAGAACTGCATGGACAACTTACCCATGCTTCCAATCGCACCACCAGCAAGCTGGCCACAAACACTCGAGAAGCGGTCAAGTATTCACGTGGATTTTGCCGGACTGATTCAAGGGATGATGGTTCTCTTTGTAATTGATTCCCACACAAAGTGGATAGAAGCTTACATCCCTCTCAAGCAAGTTAACATGACTGCTACAGTCAGCTGTTTACGACACATATTCAGTCGGTTTGGCGTGCCCCGAACGATTGTCTCCGATAACGGGACGCAATTCACTAGCCGGGAGTTTGCAACGTTCCTCTAGAAAAACAACATCTCGCACGTTAGGACAGCCCCGTTCCACCACAATCTAAGGGGGCTGCGGAATGAGGCGTACGAACTGTGAAAGATGGGCTTCGAAAGATGAATGGAGGAAAATTGGAGCACAGACTGATACGACTGTTATTTCGCTGCAGAAGAACGCCCCAGGGAAATGGAAAGTCGCCTCTAGAAACGCTTCTAGGCTCACAGATCAGATTTCGTCTGGATACCTGTTTTGCATACTACAGTGGAGGAGCACCATGTGAAAGGCAGAAACGCATGCCTCAGGTAAACAGCCGGGTGCACGTGCGCAACTATGGGGCCAGACGCAAATAGATACCAGGAGAGGTTATATGTACACCTCAAACACGAATAATGACCGTAGAGACACCTGTGGTGATCGTCCGACGGCATGTTGATCAAGTCCGCCGGCAGCCTGTGGAAGAGCAATCACGGGTCCAGGCGGAACACGTGTGCTCGGACAATCCACCAGTCAGCCCAGAAGAATCGGCGCCACATCCTGACACAAGCCTGAGAGGATGGTTGAGTTCCCAAAGTGTAGACCCAGATGATTCTGCCCCTGAATTAGTTTCGACAAGTCAGTCCATCGAAGCTGAAGTTTAAGTGAACCAGCTCAAGTGAACCAGCTACGACGTTTTACGCAAACACGGAAGCCGATGGATGTGTTGTATCGGTAGCTGTGTCACAAACTCGCTGTCCACTGCGCACGCGTGAAATTTTCTTCTCTAATCTTTTGGTCCTTTCGCCCACTCCCACCACGATCTTTTATTAACACACTACTGCAGATAATAAACGCACTTCCTTTTCCCGTTATCGAAGCGTGTGAAGGTTTGTTCCTTCCGTGCCGTGACCAGCAGGCCACGGCGACGTAACACTAACGTTCAACGCCTCTGATCGCAATGACGGCAGTGGCGCTTTATGCAACCAATGAACTTATAGCGTACTAACGGTGATAGGTAAGTACCGGTTTGCAGCACTCTTAAGGTGAATGAATGGGTCCTCTGGATTCGCAGGTGCGAGAATGGTAACCTACACTTGGACATCTGATAGTGTTTACATTTTTCATTGAAACAGGCTAGGAAATAAAGATTCAAAAACTTTCCCCTATTTAGACGTCGATTGCCTGTCATGTTGGGAATTTTCTCGTAAAGAAATTGCGTGACCTCATAAGTACTGTAGACAATAGGATGGACATTCTTGGAGTTTAAGCTTTTAGTAAGAATATGCACGGCCTGCAAACGTGCTGAAGCGTGGTATCTCAAAGAATTGTTGTCGTGAGAGGCTTGCCGGGAAGGTTGGCCACCACAGCCACGAAATGGCTGTGCCGTCATACTGTACTGTGTACGCAAAATGTTCAAGGGTGGAAGCAGCAGAAGTGAGGAGCGACCTACCTCCAGTTACTCGGCAGCCTACATTGTGAAGAGGTCGAAAGTTTCTAATAATGTATGACACCGTAACCTGCGGCCTTAATTATTGAGGAAATTATAAATTTTTTGTTTCCTACGAAATTGAGCTCGCAGCGCTCGAGCTTAAGGGTGCGGCTGCCAGCTTTGAAAGCTGACATTCTGGCACCCTGTGTCTTTTGTTGCGCTTGTGCAATCTGTTTAAATGCAGCGTGCATTTTAAAGGGCAATTTTTCTCTCATTAGTGTTGTTCAGAAGGCCCAAGACCTTCTTAATGAATTTATAAAATTGCATGCGTTTTTTCTTGTTCGTTTTTATCCTACTTGCACACTGCGGCGAAGTAATTCATGTGACTCGTACGAAAGGCGCTGAACAGCGTCATGAGCTTGGCCTTATAAATTTCGCAGCGGCTTAGATACCCGAAGTATGTAAAATTGACAATGCTCTCCACTTTCGCCCAAGTATGGATCGCAGTATGAGAGTTACTACCGTGTTCTTCCACGAAGATGACAATTGCACGTATTTTGTGAACTCGGAAATTGACCAGCCCTGACCATGCGTGAGTTCTGATCCTTTTTCATTCAGCGATAAGTGATGTGGTAGTGAATTTACGGTTTTTTGTTATGTGCGCAGAAGGAGCCCTCGTTTGGCAGTCAAAAAGTGAAGCCGTGCTATCTACAAACTCCTACGTACTACATCTGAGTGCCTGCTTGAGGAAACTTTCAGCGTCTCCGTGTCTAGCCCCAGCGCACCTTATAGTAATGTCGTCCTCATACAGCGCATGAGAATGCGGTCGATACAAGCTAGCTGAAGCAATAGTTTTTTCATTGCGAGTTTAATTTCTTAGTGGTAAAATCGGTAATCCGTGAAGGATTCCCCCGGGTCCAAGACGAAATTCATTGAGCACAGGCCCGCGAGCTATATAGTGGCAATGTGATGCCTGAGGAACCAGCGGAAGAACACACAGACTGAATCAGAACTATGAGTTATATTACAGTACCTTAACACATGAAATGTTACGAAGTTTTCTCGAGATCAAGTACCATACCACCACGAACGTCGATGGTGTGTATGTCTTGAATTTGAGAGTTAATTATTGTCAGAATGTCTTCCGTATACATTGGCATCAGTGCAAGCCCTTGACGTCCACTATGGCAGGTTCAGGCCCAGCCACCACAAGTTACTATTTTCTATCAAGAAAGATTGTGTTTCCTTCTACTCGGCCCAATTTCAGCACGAATTCAGTTCGTGCACCATAGCGCGTAAAAGGCTTTCAGGCATTGGATGTAGCTCAGTAACGCATTAAAAGCGCTAAATGTGAACATATACTCGCTTGCGTAGACTACATCGCGTGCGCGCTGCATTCAGGCACTATCGACAGCTTGAACACCAAGTGACAACAGGACCGCCGCCACGATCGCAAAGCGCCGCGTCACTGGCCCCGCATCACTCCGAGATGCGGGGCCACCGCTTCGTTCGTTGCGCTGCCACGGCCGCTGCTGTAACGAAAGCGCACGTATCTCGAGCACCAGGTAGGTTACGGATATCTGGACTCTTTAAGCACGCTCTTTCACCTTGCAACGCAAACACGTAAACGCGATGTAGAAGGGCTGCGTTTAAAGTTGGCCGCATATGTTACAAGGGTAGAATAAAAAATTGTAGAGTAATTGTAAAACCTTGCTGTCGTGCTTAACTTTGCAAGCCTCGCTCCCTGCGCTAATTAGGTACATGGCTGAATCACTAGAATGTAACCATGAAAATGATGGAGCCCTTAAGGCATTGCTTATTGTGCCAATATAATTGATACAAGGATCTAACGTTAACAATCGACCTTTTCGATCGAGCTCGTGATTAGAGAGAGGAAGACAAAGAGAAAGTGATCCTGTTGACGTCCCTGCGTGTTCCACGTCAGGGACGTCCTTTTCATCTAGCCATGGCGCCATCGACGTCGTGGACGCCTACGAAGGCGCAGGCCTTCGACGTTGTCGTCCCTGCGGGGACTAGTCCGGAGACCGTCGTCGACGCGACGGCCTCAATAGTTGGCCTCTCAGAGGTACACTGCGTTCAGCACATGGGAGGCATCAACTTCCAAGTAACTGTAACTGTAAAGTAACTTCCAAGAGCATGGCTTCCATGACTCTCATCGTCGACGCTGGCTACCTGATTATCGGTGGCGAGCGTATCCCCTGTCGTTCCCGTCGGCCCGCAGGTAACTAACGTCGCCTGCCTGTTTTTACCAGCCTTCGTCTCCAACGAGGTACTCGTCCAGGCTTTGTCCCCATACGGCAAGGTATTGACTGTGACCGCTGGCGTCATGAGCGCAAGACGCGAAGTTCTCACAGGCACACGCTATGTCAGGATGGAAATGAGTGCCACAAATCGCATCCCCAACTATCTTCGCGTTTCTGGTCATCGAGTCACCTTCGACTACCGCGGTCTGCAACGTGTTTGTCGTCGGTGTGGCTCTAGTGGTCATTATCGATCACAGTGCACAACACCATTCTGTGGTCGCTGTGGTGTGCTCGGACACGAAAGCGAAGGTTGCGACCGCCCCTGCCGACGTTGTGGAGATAACCACCCCAACACCGTCTGCCCTGTGCGTCGTTCATATTCTGATGCTATTTCGGGGACCTTTCCTGCCCTACCGTCCATGTCACCAACGGCAACAGATGAAGGAGAACCCGGAGCTGTACTAGAAAAACACCAGAATCCGATTCTGAGAGCTCCATTAAACGATGAAGAAGTGTGCAGCTTGGCCAACCCGAGAATGCCACGTCTGCCAAACTTAGCGATAGAAACAGCCACCGCCATTGACCTTGCGTCTGTCCCAGGCAAACATGTCATGCAATGTTCGGCGCCTGCGCAAGCCGAGAAAGAAACGCTGGTAGGCACGGAGGCACCGGACTCATCGTTAAACCTAGCAGCTGAGTGCCCAGAAGACGCCGACGTTGCGAGATCTACGGGCGCTGGTGTGTCGCCAGGAGCAAAATTAAAACCGAATGAGCAAAGCCCATTGAATCATTCCGAAAGCCAGGCTCGTGACTTCCTTGAACAAGTAGCAAGACGCCATGGGAGTTCTTTACTGAAGCGTCTCGACAAGCAATCCGTGATCAAGGTCCTTGGAGGTGGCGACAACGTTAATGCTACAGCCCTACCACCATCTGATTCGTCAGACAGCAGCTTCAGCCTCGAAGTCGACAGTAGCATCGGACTCCCTTCTAGCCCAGACGGATGTGACGTGGAAATGAAAGCCCTGCGAGAGGTTAAGCGTGCTCACAAGTCTGGCACCAGCTCGGACGGCACCCAAGATAGCCCCTCCGAGTTCCAGCAACCGAAGAAACCTCGACCCTCTTCTAGAGGGTCGAATTGTGCTTTGTAGTGTACGTACTCCAGTTCCCCCGGACAAATCCCCGGGGTATACCGAATCGAAAAACACGACCAGGTCAGTCACCCACGTTTTTTCAATATGGCTGACATCCTGAAAATCCTTTCTTTAAATGTTCAAGGGTTCCGTAACCCAGTAAAGCAAGCCGAGGTAATCAGCATAGCCCGCGCAGAACATTGTGATGTTCTGTGTTTACAAGAAACAAATTTTTTCACCATTGGCCACGTTCGTGCATTCCAACGTGCATTTAATTTAGACTGTTATTTCTCTTTCGTGATATCTCGCTTCTCTAGAGTTAGAATTATTATTTTTAACCGAGCTCTTCTGCGAAATCATCATGTTTTCTATGACGGGTTTGGACGGGTATTGGGTTTTGACTGCGTCCTATCATCCTTCAAGCTGCGTGTTTTGCGTATTTATGAGCCAGCTCAAGCAGCGATGTCTAACAATTTTTTTCCGCGACCTGGACGTGTATTTTCTTGACGGTCGTCATATCATACTCACTGGAGACTTTAATTGTGTATTCGACACGCGAGCTGACGTGCAAGGTCCAGGATGGCGTAGCTCTGATTAGAACGCGCGAGACCTGCGTCGCCTAGTGCAACATTTCTCTTTGATAGATACGTACAGACTAGTGCATGGACCACAGTATGCCTGGACTTGGCGGCGTAACACGTCGCCTAGTCGTGTGGATTGTTTCTACGGGCCGAGCGCACTAGCTTCTTACGTATCGCACTCTGATGTAGTAACATTACCATTGTAGGCTTATGCCACAGGAGCGAAAGAGAGACACGCCTGAACGATAACCGATGCCAGCCCGGAACGTGAGCCGTGGCTTCACGTGCCACAGCCTAGCGTCTTCTTTATTTTCTTCTGTCGCCATCGCGCGCTCTCCGGTTTGCGCGCCGCCCGAACGAGGGCGCTACAGGGCCCCCCGTGTAGACTGGAAGTCGCAATGTGACATGCCGTTTGTGGTATTCCAACGGAAGATCAGTCGCAGATGAGAGGCTTTCTAGGGCGGTCTCCAGGTACGCCGGCTTGAGTCGGTCCAAGCTGACTGTCTCTTCACGGCCGTTCTGAAGTAGAGTGGCAGTTTTGGGGGTGCGGTGAAGGACGCGGAATGGTCCGTCGTAGGCTGGTGTCAAAGGTGGTCTGCCCACTTCGTGGCGCACGAAAACATCTGTTGCAGTGGCCAGATCAGGGTGGGCGAATATGGTCTTGTGTTCGGAAGGTCTGGGTGGAGTGGGCCGGAGGTCTTGAACGCAGTCGAGGAGGCGTTGTAGGAATTGCTGTGGCTGGTCTGGTAGCTTCGTTGACGTGAAGAAGTCTCCCGGAAGCCGTAGAGAAGTGCCATAAACCAGCTCTGCTGTTGAGCACTGCAGGTCTGCCCGGATGACAGCTCGTAAACCTAAGAGCACCAGTGGCAAGGCATCGACCCAGGTGGCCCTATTGAGGCGGCTAGTCAAGGCGGTCTTCAGTTGTCGGTGAAGGCGTTCCACCATGCCGTTGGCGCAGGGATGATAAGCCGTGGTATGGCAATGTCTGGCTCCGAGGATGCGATTAAGGCAAGTAAACAGCGAGGACTCAAAGTGACGTCCACGGTCTGTTGTCACGGTGCCAGGACAGCCAAAACGGGATACCCACGTAGAAATGAAAACGCGGGCAACTGTCTCGGCTGTGATATCTTGAATTGGAACAGCCTCTGGCCAGCGTGTGAAGCGATCGAGCATGGTCAATATATAACGGTACCCCTGAGACACTGGTAGAGGGCCCACAATGTCTAGATGAACATGGTCGAAACGAGGGCCGGGTGGAAGGAAAGGTTGGGGCGGCGTCTTAGTATGACGGGAGACCTTTGTCATCTGGCAGGGCAGGCACATGCGCGTCCAAGCGCGCACATCACCGTTTATTCCGGGCCAGACATAGCGCTGGGTGAGAAGACGCTGAGTAGCCCGAATGCCAGGGTGACAGATGTCGTTTAAGGAGTGGAAAACGGTGCGTCGTAATGAAGCGGGAACGAAAGGGCGGGGAAGATCAGCTGAGACATCGCACCACAAGCGCTCAGATGATAATGGATGAGGCACCAGGCGCAGTCGGAGAGAACGGGGGTGCTCCCGAAAAAGCGGCAAGCTCTCTATCATCCTGCTGTGCCGAGGAGAATGAGGCCCAGTCGATGGTTGGCGGTTGAGAGTCAACCGCGGCTATACGAGAAAGGACATCTGCGGCGGTGTTGTCAGCTCCTTTCACGTGCGGATGTCAGTCGTTAACTCCGATATATAAGCCAGATGGCGGAGTTCACGGGGCACGTACTTGGATGAGTTAGTGCGGAAAACATACGCCAGTGGCTTATGGTCAGTCAGCACGTAAAACGAGCATCCTTCCAGGAAATGCCGAAAATGCTGTATTGCAGCGTAGATGGCTAGTAATTCCCGGCCAAAGACGCTGTAGCAGGTCTCAGCAGGAAGTAGCTTCCGAGAGTAAAACGACAAAGGTCTCCACTCGGAGTTAATGCACTGCTGTAAGACGGCTCCGACGGCCACGCTGGATGCGTCCACCATCAACCGAGTAGGGGCGTTGCTGCGTGAATGAATGAGAAGCACGGCGTTAGCGACCGCTTGCTTAGCAGCAGCAAAGGTGGCCTGGGCCTCTGACGACCAAGGAATGGCGGAGGACGGGCCGGCGGTCGACCGAAGGAGGTCGGTGAGCGGTCGTAGCAGTTCGGCACAGTGTGGTATGAAGTGCCTGGAAAAATTCACGAGCCCCAGGAATTGGCGTAATTGACGCAGTGTTAAAGGCTGAGGATAATCCTGAATTGCTTTAATGTGAGACCGCAGAGCGCGTATTCCTTTGGATGATATGTGATGGCCCAAGAACTCAAGCTCAGATTCGCCGAAAAGTACACTTAGAG